>JAXQQM020086555.1:0-29645 GCA_034641835.2 Pinus albicaulis | reverse complement strand
ATTCCTGCAAAATCACAATAGCAATGCCGTAACACACTTAGCCTAGACCTTCTAAGTGTTATCGTTAATGTTACAATGATTTCTTAAGTTGATTGAGGTGAATTTTATGTTAATCTTTCTTAATAGTTTATTTTTCAAGTTTACCACGAGATGTAATGGGAAATTCCTAAAATGAAAACTAAATGAGAAGAACTATTTTCGTTTCAGTTTTTTCAATGAAAACCTTAGCTACTAAAGGGATAGAGCAATCATATTTTTGAGCATAGAACAAAGATTAAAAACTAAATTCAGATTTCCCTAATATATTCCTATGCAACACTCACAATATCTAAATGCATATACATGCTTTTATTTTCAGTTTCCTTTAATGTGAATGAGTAAAAATAAACTAAATGCACAAATCAATCAAACAATTTTTCTTTTGAGAAATGAGGAATGGAACAACAATTTTCTCTTAGGAAAATGAAGAATGAAACGAAAAATTTCCTTTAGAAAATGAAGACTGAAATTACAATTTCCTTTTTGAAAAAAAGAACTGATCTAATGCAAAATTTACACTTTGGATTTAATTTGACAATGATAAAGAAAAATAATAATGAAACATTGAACAAAAAACTATCGAAAGGACAAAGAACAGGTAATGTTTACTGGTCTCTAAGAGAAATTAGACATCTAAGAATACAACAATCATATGGCTGAAACTAAATGCAAAGACAAACTACGATGGAATTTGGCTGGATGAGGGGGCAACACACCCTGTAAGGGCAGACAGTGTATTGCAGAGCACCCCTGAATGGGAGACAGTGCTTTGCAAAGCACTGTACCATGAACAACAGTGTGTTGGGCACAGTAAAGCTTGAAAATCATGCAGGCTAAACACACTTCTAAGGAAAAAGTACATTCAAATGACTGAAAATATGAATTAAATTCTACCAATGATGGTAAAGAAAGATAGAAACACCAATAATGATGGATTTATCCCTAGTGGAGTCACAATTTGTTATGTGGAATTCTAATCTATGGATAAACTATTTTTTTCTGAGTGTGGTGTTCCTTCACTCATAACAACAAAATAAAGATAGATATTATTTTCTCTAAGACAAATAGATAAGTAGAAGGGAAATATACCTACTTGTTATCCTTCACTCTTGTTATTCTTCTTTCGTTGTTATCATCGCTCTCAATCCAACTAAACCCGCTAGATCGATACTTGAAATCAAAGACAAAAGATAGAAAAAAACATACAAATATACAATATCTATCTATCTTAACCAAATCGAACCGATTAGATCTGAGAATACATTCACAAAATATAAGCGTATATATGAGAGAAAGAACATATATCTTTATTAAGAAAGTAGAAGGAGAACATTACAACCAATAGATCGATTCATCATCAACCTCCTCCAACTTCATTCCATCCTCATCACACCAAGCATCATCTCAGTAGCATAACAATACTCCCATCAATTGAGAATCCAATAGCATAACACTACACAAATTTCTTCCTCCCTAGAACTTAGATGAGTGCTCAATTTATAGGGAAATTGTAATTAGTTTCTCTATAAATGGAATTGAATGGATTTCTAATAATATATGAGACATGTTTTTAGGTTCAAAGGTGATTGATGAAAACATGTATTCGAAGTATGACACCTATGAGCTCTTCTAGAAGGCACTGGACATGTGGAGATTCCCGGAAAAATGATGATTTCGCTCCCAGGAGACCAACACACCTTTAAGTGTTGGGAAGTTCTTTGTAGAGAACCCTTGCATGGAGGTAAGTGCTTTGAAATGCACTTAGGTCCATTCGGGAGCTTTGATGAGCCATTGTTTCATTCAATTATGTATCTCAAACATTGGAATTCTCATTAATTAAAGCCATCAATGGAATGATTTCTCTAGGCATGTAATATCTAATTAGGGTGTTATGGGTGTTATAATTTAGTATTGAGTTATGGATGATAGACCCCGTTCATATTGGTCTTAGGGATGATGCCCAAATCTACCTTTAACACACACATTAGCTATCTTGGGTTGATTTATTAGTTAACTACGTATATCTATGATATTGTCCCAATGCTAAACCGACCTTTAGTTGACTTATCACTAGTTAAAGGTCAATTAACTAAATACAATTGAAAATAAATTAAGTACATTGCTAGACCATATCAATCACACAGCATGAATCAACCCGCCCTCCCACTAACTTGATTTTACTAAGCTAAATAAGTGGCAAAGCATTTATCACAAGAGTTTTTTTATCACAAGAGTTAAATACCTCCAAGTTTTCATGTTGATGTGGAAAATTGATTCACTCAACTTGGCTATGTTTAAACTTAAGTTGACCCTTTCTTGCTACTTTTATTAACTATATGTGTGTGTGTGTGTGTGTGTGTGTGTGCGTGTGGAACTAGAATCAATTAATTCTAAAGTAGAATATTTTTGTTGAGATAATATCTCAACAAACTCCAACAAACCTTGAACCAATGTCTAAAATAAATATTATTCCTAAAACAATTCCATAATGTTTATTTTATAAATAAAAATATAGAAAAGTCTCATATGGTATTCATCAGCCCTTATACCCATTGTGGAATCTCCCAAACTACATTCATTCTTCACCACAATTTTGAGCTTACCACTTAACCCAATTTGAGATACAAATCTTCTAATTAATATTGACGTGACCAGATGGTTAACAATATTGACATATTTCATTTTTCCAAATTACATAGCTTGTACTATTTGTGAGAAAATAATAGTCAAGTAACTGAATCATCCTATGGGTATGCTCCCATTTGTCCAATGACATAGCTCACTATATATGCTAGTTAAATTGGATATCTATATGGGTATTGAATGTATTCAGAAGTCGATGATACAACTTGACCTCTTAAACAAACATACAAGAATAAGAATTGATCCTCTTGGATTCACATGACCCACCAATCCTTCTTCATAGACACACAAACACAAACTTGTAACCGATGTTCTTGAAGAACCAAATAACAATAAGACCCATCAACATATAAAAGATTATATAATCAAACCAATGAAGTGCTCTTTCGACGTCGAAGAACCTCAAGAACAATTATTTTACTTATATTACTTTGTTCATTAATTCTTAATAAATATATAAAAAATATTTTTTATCAATCACATGTTGTCCCTTCATTAGACAAATGCATACACCAGTGCATACCCAAAACAATGGTTTCTTGGCAAAGCACCTATAATTACGACTATGATACTTGAAGAGCATACCCAATGAAATCAATCTTGTTTGACTGAGAAAACATTGAAGGTAAGAATAAATACTCTTGAATAAAATTGTCCTAAAATTGAGATTTGGAACCTTCAACATCATTGTTGTTCATTTATAAGTTGCAAAACCTTATGGAACTAAAATAAAACCAAAACATGATGAATTACATAATGGCTAATGGATAGTGCTACATCCCATAGTCTAGTTCACTATCCTCGAATATTGTTAGAGGCTTTGATTTATAGATTCATCTATGATTCTATTAACCTAGTTTCGAATAAGGTTTGTTAATGGCAGCAAATATAATGGAGGAAGAAACTGTTGTTGCAATAATTAGCATCATCAAAAGTAAAGAAATATGTTTCCTCTCTTCAATATGATAATGAAATGGATTTTTTATATAGTCAACTCTTTTGTACAACATGTTTATCAGTATTCTTAGAAGTAATGCAGTGAGTACGTGTAGGATCAGATGAGAAATAAATGTAGTGAAAAGGCTTATGCTTGTTCCAAATAGCAACACACCCAAAAATCAATACAAAATATTGGAATGACCATTGTTGATTAGAAAGTATAGATTCATTCCCTATCTGAAATTTTAAAGACGTTGTATCAATCACTAAAAAATAGGAGAAATATTGCTGCTAATTTAACTTTCAAGATCTATGTTTTTTGATGAAATTCCAATTCACTAATAAATAAAGGCATCGAGGTAACTTGTACCTTGTAGTCCACACATATCCTAACGTAGGTCCACACTTTCACAAGCTCACCACATTGTCATACAAACTTATTCACAATCCTCACCTAATATAATCTATATTTGCATATTAATCTCATGTTTTCACATTCCTGAGCCTTCCCATAAATGATTTAGGCCCATATGAGCTCTTATAGTAAGAAATAAAATAACATTACGCACACAAAAATAATTTTTGCACTTGTATTCGATCACAAATATGATACACACACACACACACACACATATATCCTACTAATTCTAGACGTGGATATTGTAATTGAGGGAAACTCTCAACAAACTCAAAAATTTCAAACCAATATCTAAAATATACATTATTCGTAACATAATTAGGAATTATATGGAGGGAATTTAATAGGTCGATTTTCTTATAGTTATACAGAAACCATATAAATGGAATCAAATTAGACCATTTACTTATAGTCTATATCGATATCATATGGAGGTAATTCAATTATAATGAAATTGTTTTTCTTTCTAATATGGTAATTGGTACAATCATTCAGATAATTGCAATGGGATTTTTAAAGGAAATGAAAATATCATATTATTATATGGATACCATTGCAATGACCAATAGGAAAAAAATATAGCTATTTAAAACGTCCCACAACACAATTTTCCATAAAATAAATACAATGTACAAGAATATTTTTCCCTGAGAATCTAGACCTATGGTTGGTGCATAAGTGCATTATGATGTAGAACACCATATATGAACGAACAGAGAGATAACATTATTTTGTGTCAATAGAAATGATTATCTAAATTAAATACTACTTCTTTAACATTAAATAAGGAATCAAAATTGCATAGGATAAATTTTGACCTCTATAATAAGGAATCAATACCTACATTGGATCAACTTTGATCCCTAGTTCCCATTGTAGTGTCTTCATATTAAGTAGGCATAAGGAAGACAGGGACATACTATTTATAAATCCAAGAAGACATATAAAGTAGTAAATTCAAGCAAGCCAAATAGGAAATAAATACAATCAAGTGGAGTAGACAATAAGAATATATATGTAGTTAGAGACATGGAAGATTGGTAAGTACCATTTGTAAATCCAAGCATAAAGAAGACAAGGATCTAATTAAAATAGGAATTGTTTGTCCACTATGAGCAGCATAAGGATTCACCACAATTAAATTTCTCGATATTCAATGTCCCCTATTAATATGTAACTTCAATAAATATGTGATACATCCATGATGAAAATGGGATTCTATTGGATAAAATTAATAATAGACCATGATATGGATAACAAATGTTAACATTATTTTTCTTTAGATTTCATGATATATATAGAAATGACTAATAAAGAGAATAAATGATAAAAATTATGAAAATTAAAATATATAACCAAATGCGATGACTAACATGATGGAGGGGGGGAGCGAGAAGCCATCAACCCACCTCGAAATCACGTGAGGGATGTGGATCCATCCCCTAGGGAAATTTTAATGATAATATTGCATGACTCAATGATCATTGTTGCGTGCGAATTGATGAAAATTTTGGTGCTAAATAATATGCACGTCATGTATGGAAAACATACTTTGAATTTTAAAGGTAGAAAAATGGAAATCACCTTATTAAATCCCTAGCAGGAGATTGAGGTAAGCCTAACTGTGGGTAATGGGAAGTTAGTGGAGAAAGCTAGAAACATCCTAGTAGTAGCTAGTCTAAAATTTTGAGAGATGAGATGGGAGGAGGCCTATGAGGCATGTATGACTTCCTATTCATTTCTTTGGACTGTGCATGGATATGAAATTATGTTTCAAAGTACGGGGGTTTCATGGATTTTCATAAATTCAGCTTTTAAGTTTTTTGGAGCATTTTTTTCTACCAAGCTTTAGGCGAAGAATGAGTTGGTGAGAAATTATCCTACATTTTTTACATCTATCTATAATAGCTTTCCTCCCCACTTTCGTATGACTGCTAGAATAAACATAATGAAAGGAAGGTCTGTGGTTTTGTTTTGGAGCTACGGGATGAGTCATAGGTTGCATGGCCTCTATATTATCTATGTGAATCTAGATTTGGGATTTCATGGGTATCTCTCGACCTCTATTTGAATTTATTTTTTGTTTTATGTCAAGGGGAATTTGGATCTCCTGGAACTACCTAGGCCATTCATTTATGTAATCTGGATGTAATTTGTGGTGTGGGAAGGTTTGAATATATGAGAGGGTGAGGAGTTTGAATTATGTTGTGGCATTCCAAAATTTGGCAGTTTATGTTGTTAAGTGTGGGGGGAATACTCTTTCTTCTTTCAATAACTTCTAGTATTTTAATAGAAAGAGGAGGGATTCCACTCCAATAATTTTTAGTCTTATTAAGTATTACATGATTAGTTTTTATCCACATGCTATTAGAATGAATTTCATTCTATTGACCTTGGTTAGGGGGTAATTTACTTTGCACTAGTTAATTCTTGAAGCTAATATAACCCATAAGCTAGAAAGGAAGACCTCCCTTCTACATGGTGAGAAAAACCTATTTTTTGTTCGTAATTATCCTTTATCCCTAGGTGATGTTGGTAGTTGATTTTTTTTGCGTAATGAAAGGACTATTAGTGCATCCCTTATGTGAATAAAACCTATTGGATTATTGTGTTATCAATTTATGACAAGGTTCAAGAATCTAGAGTATTTTTTTGACTCTATAAATGAAATATTTGTAGCCAAGGGCAGTTACAATTTTGGTCTACATGGTTTAATGTTGCTCCAAGTGGGAGTTGGAACTAGAGTTATACAACTAATATACCTCTGTGCTAGAGGACTTGATATTCACTTGGAATTTTTTCTCACCTGCAATATCTTTGTTACACTGGTGACTATCAAAACCTACTCACTACCATTGTGGGACACTTTTGTCTCTTAGATCACTCTTGTTGGAAGGGCTCATTAGCATAATTATTATTTCATAAAGGTAAGAAGTCTAGAAGTGAAAATGCCTCTTTCTCAAGTGGCAGAGCATGGTTGGAAATTGTTCTATGGAAATTGTTTTTCGAAACAAGACATTTTCTTAGAGAAATCGAGTGGTGGTTGAATAAATAGAAGCTTCCACTTCATACGTGTGAATGAAAATAGGACTAGTTTACATTAGCCAATATGCCACGTCAGTGGGCCAAAGTTCATTTGGGGGCAACATACTATTAGGAAGGGGACCCAAGAGGGAAATCTCATAGGCACCAACATTTGCAAGACTTCATAGGGCGTTATAGGGAACTTACACCTGAGCCCATTTAGGAAGAAATTGTTAGAGCTGAGAGTGAGGCTCCCTCACACAAATTATTTCTCTAAAATTGAATTGTTGGTAGAATGGCTTGACTGGATCCATGATACATGGCACATCAAATGGTGTTTCAACTAGTATAAACCATTTATACTAGTATATTAAGTTTATTCTAGAGTGCACTTTAGTTGACAGATATGATAGGGATGATGCCCTTTAGTCTCTAGAATGCTTGTATAGCCACCTCAAAGTCCTATGGATCGAAGATTGGATCAATTATGACAACACCTTGGCTTTCCTCCCATGGGACTCACTACTTAGGAGAATGATAAAGAACCTATTCAACATTGTTGTTTCTCATTCATAGCATTCATACTAACTTCTCATGTCTTTGCTTTATATTTTTTCTATTATAACTCTCTTTTAGGTAGTACATCTTCAAACACAAAAATATAATTATAATGAGTTTTTTTTGTATCTTATTTCCTACACTTTCACATCTCAATCCTCTCTTAGGAGGAATCCTTTTTGTAGTGGTTAGCACTATCTAGTGAGATACTAACATTGAATAGTTTCAATGATGTCATCTCCATTTTTGTCAACTAATATAATATTCATATTACAAAGAAAATGACAATTAAAACATATTACTTAAAAAAATCTTTCAATTAAAATATCTATAACAATTTTAATTCCAAATTTAATAAATTTTGACATTAATTTTCATTTGCATGGAAAATAATTTTATTCCCTTTCATTTTTATAACTCGGGTTAGAAACCCAACAAACTTTGAAAAACAATAACTATTTAATTTAAAGTTTGTATGAACTATTTGCCTTTAAGCCAATGAATGTTTCCAATTTTTTTTTAATATATATATTAATTATAGATTTTTTTTCACATTTAATTATTATAAATCTTTATTTTATAAATTTTACTATAAAATAATTTTTGAAATTTATTTTCTGTTATCCATAACTTGTAAAAAACAGCTTAAAAAAAAAACCACATATAATCATAAATTCATAATTATATAAAATAATTATTAACTATTTTGTACGATTGAAAGATAATTAATGATAGAGAGTAAGAGTAAATGGAAAACGAATATATATACATAAATAAATAAAACATTTACATCGACATTATATGCCGAACGAGATTTATTATAGGATCAAAGATTATTTTGTTTAATTTTTGCAATTAATAGATCGTGAAATTATCTAGACTTGGAAACATTTAAAAGTTTTTTTTTTAATATAATAAAATTATCATAATTTGTATTATTTAAATAAATAGATGTATTGTTTAAAATATTTGTACATTTAATTATTATAAATCTGTATTTTATAAATTTTACTATAAAATAATTATTAGCTGTTTTGTACGATTGAAAGATCTTAATTAGTGATAGAGAGTAAGAATAAATGGCAAACGAATATACATACATAAATAAATAAAACATTTACATGGCCATTATATGCCGAATGCGATTTATGATAGGATCAAAGATTTTTTTGTTTAATTTTTGCAATTAATAGATGGTGAAATTATCTCCATTTTGACAAATTTAAAAGCTTATTTTTTTAGTATAATAAAATTATCATAATTTAGAGTGTAGCTTGGTTTATTATTTTATGATTTTTTTAATATTGTAAAAGTATCATAATTTTGTAGTATTTAAATAAATAGATGTATTGATTAAAAAATTTGTAGTATTTAAGTAGGTATATTTTATATTTTTAATTTTTAATTTTAATAAATTTATGTAAATTTAATTAAAAATTAGACTGAAAGTATTAAAACCTAATTTCTTTGAATTAAAATATGGCTTTTTTATCTTAAAAAAATGTAATTTATTTAATTTTAAATATAAGGAATAAAAATATATTTTATAGATGTTGTAAATACTTGGATCATGTTAGTTTTTTAGATGATGTAGAAAAAGAAGAAGAAACTATTAAAAATTTACATAAATTTGTTTGAGTTAGGTGTGATAAAAATAACTTTGCTTTCTCTTTTTTTCCTTTCTTTTTCTCCACCTTTCAGTCGACTCTTTGATTGGGAGCTGATATTACTATTACGAGTTGATTTCTTTATGCCTTTTGTGGGACTTCTTTTTCTGAGTCTTATATCTCATATACATGTGTTCTCTTTATGCTCCATACTTCCGATTCATTGGGTGTTTCTCCCTTGTGCTACTATGATATTATGATCTTTGTTGATTGGAGACCCTTTTGGCTAAGAGTCATTGTTATCGATTGGTCCTTCACTCCGCCAATTGATTGGCAACCAGGTTTTGTTTATTCTTTTGTACTTGGAATATTTTCCTCTCGCTTTTCTTTTCCATCTCATGAAGTGTAAGGGAATTTCCATCCCCTAGGCTTAAGTGCCTACTTATTTTTTTTTAGGCCCTTTTTGTTTGTGGACATGCATTATGAAAATGACATGTTTGAAAACAAGCTCGATATCTAAAAGTCATATTTTGATAATACAACACTTATAAACTTCACATTTTGATAATACAACACTTATACCTTCTAAAAGTTTTTTTATTTTAAAAAAAGATGATGAAGAATACCTTTTCTAAGGTCGGTCTCTATACATAAACTAGAAAATGTAAAGATTCCTTTTATTGTTCTATAGAGATCAATTTTTATAAATTTTCCTAGAATAATTCCAATATCCTCCAAGACTTTATGGTGTGAGGGAGGTTTGGCAACCTCACCCAAATTCAAGCATTGTTAGCACCATGCTTGTTGTATCAAACTCTAGAGAACATGGAGTAACAAACATGAAGTAACAAAGACACCTACTCTACCCCAAAACCATCACTTTTCATTGAGAACTATCTCAATATCTTGTTGTGTATCAAATTGTAATATGAATAAGCATTTAGAAAACAAGTAGATATCACACTTTGTTGTCCAAAAAAAAGTAAACCCACTAATATACTTCTTCACATTTCAACCAAAAATCATTAAACCAACATATTAGCTCCTTAAATGATATATTAGCAAAGTATGATTTTAACTTTCACTTTTTTATAACCATTACTAACAATGTAAGATGTTAACAAATTTTAAGCCTAATAAGCTAAAATGACAATGTTAATTAAATTATAATAATTAATAAAAATCATTATTATTAATTACTAATTATTAATACAAATTGATTAAAAAATTAATACCATTTAAAATAAATTCTATTAATTTTTATATCAAAACCAATTAAATTTTTAATCATTTAAAAACGATTTTAAATTTAACTAAACCATAATGTATATATTTTATAATAAGTAACGCTAAGTATATTATTACAATATGTGTTAAATATCACTTATATTACATTATGGAGAGTTTATTTACTATTTCTCAGTTTCTAAATATAATGTTATTTTAAATTTATATGATTTATATCATATAATTTTTACTATATATTAAAATAAATAAATTTTTTTATGCAAATAAGTCGAATTATAATTTAAAAAAAAAAACATTTTTTATTAAGTGAATAGGGGTATTTGTTTTGGAAGAGGGCTTCCAAAATTTTAATACATATTTAACTTTCATAAAATAATCTAGAATATTCTTAGTAGTATCCACAAATTAAAATTGTATAAAAAAACTATATGAACATATGAACAAGTGTAATATAAAACCTATGTTGCATGAGTTTCTGGAAGTGGAAACTTTAGGAACTTGGGTACGAGTGTCCGAAACAGCTAGAGGTTTCTTTACAATTTTCAGGAAACATTTAATTAGAAACGGTAATATTATATAATAAAAAAATTAGAAATTAAAAAATATTTTTTTTAATTACATAATTTATATAATAATAAAAATTAATATTGAATCAAAATATACCAATATTAAAATAAATTTAAAATTTTAATTCATATGAATATCAAATTCAAAATAATTTTAGTTAAACTTCAAGGTAAGACAACCCTAATGTATTCGCAAATATTGATAGCATTTGGAACAACTTCAACATTGTCAAAATGGTAGGATAAGAAAGTGTTAGATGCTACCGTGTAAAACATAGAAAGAGTGGATGTGCAGTGTTGTGGGAGAATTTATATTAAAAAAAATAAATCAATTCAACATCCATATTTTTTACTCGACATTGCAATGACACAGTGAAATTATCCAAGCTGCATATGCTTCCACTAAGATAGCATTTGACAGATAGACACACCAATTCAACAAATATATTAAAAATAAATCAAAAACACATTAATACATTAGATTTGTTTGTACACCCACACGGCCAATGTAATTTTTTCAGAAATATTATTTTAAATGTAACTCTAAAATTTCAACGTAGTAAAAACAATAAAAAAAACAAGTCAAAAGAAGAGCATTTGGAAAGCAGAGAACAACTCCTTCCTGTTTGCAATTGAATATCACGCTACAACCCAGAACTATGCACTCTTAACAAGTTAACAATTACCATGATGGAGTCAATATTGTGCGTAATTTTGGGGGCAAACAAATATTTTTTAAGTTTAAGGCAGAAGGGAAGTTTTTGTTTGGAAAACTTGCTGGAAATGCGGTAAATTGTGTTGGAAAATCCGGAACGTTAATAATTCTAGTTATCAACGACCCCGGAACGTATCTCAGCGCTGGTCGCAGCTCCGACCGAAAATGATAAGTTTGAGACATATCCCAGCGCTGGTTGCAGCTCCGACCAAAAATGATAAGTTTCCCCACGGTTCCAAAGCTCTAGCAAGCGCAGTAACCTCTGGAATGGGTTTCCCACCTTTCAGGAGTTGTATGTATCTTAATTGTGGATTTACTAAGTGGCCACGGAGATCAAATCTCTCTCTTGAGTTGCAAACAACTTTTATAGTTAAAATATATATGTGATATTTCTCAGTCCTCGGTAAATCTTGAGTTAAAATAGATATAAGATGGTTTAATTAATAGCCTTAAGATTGGCCACATTATAGAAGAATATCATGGGAAACAACTGTGATTTTGTTGGCCACCCAAAAGACTTTCCTTACATTTTTTAATGAAATAGATTCCTCTTCTTATCTTTAGTTTGTTTTGGATTTTGCTACTTTTATGGGTAACCCAGATTCAAAATTAAGTTCTTCAAAGAGAGATTTTACTCTTGTGAAAAGTGTGTTAATTTATTTAGACATTGACATGCTTTTTTTTTCATTGGTATATAATTTGATTATGATCGTAAAAGAACTTGAATATAGATCTCAAATGTTGATGTTAAATAGTTGATATATGCCTTGTTGTTTACATACTCCAATTCTGGATATAAACTAGTATTAGTGATTTTTATTCTTGCACAATTCCTATACCTTTGATCTGAATTGAAGTTTTCTAGTGACGTGGTGTTTTATATACTTTGTGGTTTTGAATTATGAATCATTTATTTTTTTTGAGACCTTGAAATAACATATAACATGGAAATCTATTTTATTCTTGTTTATACTCCATGCTATATTGAAACTCTCGACCCTTCAAACTATACATACATCACCCAAAAGTATTTAATTCCATGACTTATGTTTTCGGTGTTTATTATTATGGTTTAAGTTAATATAAGTTAACACCATACCTACTGTTTCTTTTCATAATCAAATTCATGATGAGGGAAATCTAGATACAACTTTGTAAGCCATAAGTCATAATTCCTAGAGGTGACACTCGACATCTATAGTTTATGTGTGTACATGTATTGGACTTGGTTTGGAATAAATATTATGTATATCCAATGATATGGCTCTGTTTTGTCTGAGTTGGAAAACATAGGTGTTAACATTTGGACATTAGTCACATGGTTGGCATATCTCGAACTTGGTGGTCCCATTATTACTTTGAAACGATGTTATTCCCACTCAATATTGTTAGTAATTTCATGGCCTATGGTTCTATTCATGCATTATTTCCATTCCAGTTTCAAGCTTTGCTTGGATGTCATTGTGTAAGGTCGAGGTTTGTTCTTTGAAAACATGTTCAGCCTATATGCATGACGCCATAGTCAAATCCTCTCATGGTGCATGTAGTTTGAACTGAGTTCATTGGAGGTGAGATTATAGGGTCCTATGAGGAATACCTTTCTCTTTTCCAGGAGGCTGGGTGGTGCCATTTCATTCAAAGCTCTGAGGGTTTCAATGACGATGTGGTGAAGGCCTTTCCCTCCGCTTACAATGGACAAAGGCCAATATTGGTGATATTGAAATGCGGGTAGATGTAAGAATTCTCACTGAAGAAGCGTGTCTTCCTACTAATAGTGAGAACTGGTCCAAAAATCACCATATGCATGACATTCCTTGGAGGGAAATTTTTGTTTCAAAGAACTGCACTTATAACATGAAAGGTATGCCTATTCAGTCTCTTAAAACCAAATGGTAGAATTTCCTTTATTCTATTAAGCACTTTATCACATATGAAGATAAATGTGATCTAGTTTCTCTTTATAATTTTTGTCCGTTAATGGTGTTTCTCTGTTTTAAGCTCAATCTTCTATTTTATTTACAAAATATGCTATCTAAAATGGCTAAATTCTATCAAGTTGAGCATAAGAACCTTGAGCGTTCCTTATTTCATCACGGGTTGATTTGTATTTTGGTTAAGTAAAATTTGGTTAAATATAGGGACTCCTCAGAATCATTCCTTCACTGGAAAGGATTAAAAAATCCTTGTTTAATGACCAACAAAAAGTTCCACCTACGGTTTCGACTATTTCTAAAACAACCATCAGTGAACCTGTTAAGTCTCATGGCGTTGATGATTTCGGCCCTCATACTTTTTCCCAATTAGATGCGTCTAATTTATCTAAGGAAAATAGGTTCAAAACCCATGTTTTGACACCCACTCATGCAACACAAACCATGGTGAGGAAAATAGAGTTCAACGCATTGAACTAGAACACTAATTCAAAATATGATGTCAAGCCAACCCTCTTAGACCATAATATCTATACCATAATATCCATTCTAAACCTCGCCTAGAAAGAAGAAAATAGTCAACCAACTCCATACCTTCAATTTCGAGTTAGAAGTAACTAGAGAGCTCGAAGGATATCATATCTCAGCACAAAAAACATAGGAAAGAAAGTCCTTACTAAATAATTGCTATAAATATGTAATGTTGTAGTTGAGCTAATGTCAAGTAGTGTGAGCTCTATCTCACATTCTCGTGTGTTTGCTTTCGTTATTGATTTGGGTTGAAGGATCTGCATAGGATAAACATTTGTTGTCAACATTCAACATAGAGACTCAAGCTATGATGTGAATGAGAGCTCGAAAGTTGGAGGTGAGATAAGTGGGGCATTGTCAATATGTCTGTATTTTTAGATCCTTCTGATGATGTTTTTTTCATGTGGTCATTTGGTGGCATTTTGAGCTTGGGTAGTATTTTTTAGTCAGAAGAATATTCTGACAAACAAGTTTCTATAATTGAAGAGATACCAATGGTTCATGAAGAAGGGCATAAAAATTTGAATCATGAACCTATTTCTCAAGATCTAGATGATAACGACAACAAGGATTTAGCATTGATTGCAAGAGGTAAAAATCTTAAACTGTTTCTTTCTAATGCTGCATTGTCTGCTGAAACTGATGATGAGACTGCTTGATTCATAGATTCTAGTGCATCAACTCATATGACTTGTAATAAAGAATGGTATGATAAATATTACGAGAAAACTAATGGCACACACATTTACCTAGGAGATAACAGGTCACATAAAGTCCAAGGCTATGGCGTAATAAGTGTGTACTTACCCAATGGACAAATGAGACAGATTCATGATGTGATGTAAGTTCCTGGTCTTAAAAATAATTTGATATCTGTTTCAACTATCACTGATAATAATTTAAAAGTGGAATTTGGTAAATTGGGGTGTATTGTGAAAGATGTTCAGGATAGCTACAGGATTGTTTCCACAGGTACCAGGGTTGGTGGATTGTATAAATTGGATGTGACGATGAAGTGCCATGTTGCATTGACATCCACAACAACGTCAACAGTAGAGTTATGGCATCACAGGTATGGGCACCTAAATTACAATGATTTATTGTTGTTGCAAAGAAAAACAATGGTTGAAGGTCTTCTTGTTATGAAGTATGAACATTTACCATGTGAAGCTTGTGCACTTGGTAAGCAGCATAAAGAGGAGTTTCCTGTTCATATAGAGAAAAGACAATATGATATACTTGAATTAATTCACACTGATGTATGTGGACCTATGCAAACTAGGTCGCTTGGTGGTGCTTCCTACTTTCTTATTTTTGTTGATGATAGATCTAGATATACATGGGTCTATTTCATACGAAGAAAAAGTGATGTCTTTGAGTATTTTAAAGAATTCAGAACTTTGATTGAAAATCAAACAGGCAAATACATTAAAATTCTCAGATCAGATCAGGGTGGTGAATATAATCAGGAGCATTTAACAGGTATTGTAAATTTCATGGGATCCAACAACAGTTCACAGTACCTCATACTCCTCAGCAAAATGGTGTTGCTGAGAGATGGAATAGAACATTGGTGGAGTGTGCTCACAGTATGCTTCAAGGTTAAAACATTTATAATGGTTTCTGGGCAGAAGCCATTAATACTGTTGTTTATTTGAAGAATCGAAGTCCCACTAAGAAATTAGCTTTTCGAACTCCTTTTGAGATTCTTTATGGTCATAAACCTGATGTCAGTCATTTAAGAGTATTTGGATGTATTGCCTTTGCACATATTCCTAAGGATAATAGAATAAAGCTTGATGCAAGGTAAATCAAGTGTGTTTTTATTGGGTATTGTACAGATCAGAAAGCATATAAATTGTTTGATCTCAGTTCACATAAACTGTTTGCAAGTTGAGATGTGGTGTTTCATGAGAATGCTGATAAAAGTGATACAATGAATGATGCTTGGCATATATCTAATGATGATCATGTCAAAATTGATACTTTGGTTAAACAGGAACAGGAACAGGTACAGGTACAGGTTCAAGATCAGAATGAAATAAGCATGAGCACATCCAGCAGCAGTGATTCATCACGAGAGGAAGATTCACCTCAAAGCAGGAGAATCATGGATGGAACTCCAACAGGTATTGTAGAACCAAGAAGGTCAACCCGACAAACCCAGCTTCCTGCAAGGTATAGAGATTATTCCTTGATGTCTAATATCATGAATGTTGTAGAACCAGTTGATTATGAACAAGCTAAACAACATGAACAATGGAGAAATGCTATGAATGATGAATATGCCTCTCTTATGAAAAATCAAACATGGGAATTAGTGGAACTTCCTGAGAACAAAGTTCCAATTGGAAGCAAATGGTTGTATAAATCTAAATTTAAAGCAGATGGTAGCATTGATAAATTTAAGGTGAGATTAGTTGCAAAAGGATATGCTCAACAGGAGGGAATTGATTATGAAGATACTTTTGCACCAGTAGCTAAATTGAATACAATTAGATTACTGATTGCCTTAGCTACAAAACATAATTGGAATATACATCAATTGGATGTCAAATCTACTTTTCTAAATGGTGATTTAAAAGAAGAAGTTTATTTGGTTTAACCTGAAGGGTTTGTCAAACAGGGACAGGAGCATCTAGTCCGTAGGTTAAGAAAAGCCTTATATGGTTTGAAACAAGCGCCGAGATCATGGTATGTAAAGATTGATACCTTCTTTCTTCAGAATGGGTTTGTGAAAAGAAAAAATGATCCTAACTTGTATGTTAAGAAAGATGAAGAAGGAAATGTTGCTTTAATATCTTTGTATGTGGATGATCTCATTATCATAGGCAGTGCTTACAAGTTAATTGAAGAAATTAAAATTCAGTTGTCTCAGGAATTTGAAATGAAAGATCTGGGTGAATTGCATTATTGTTTAGGAATTGAGGTATGGAGAGAGCCTGGTAAAACATTGATCACTCAAAGTAAATACACAAAGGAAATTCTTAAAAAGTTCAATATGAGTGATTGCAAAGCTATGTCAACTCCCTTAGAACAGAATGCAAAGTTGTACAAAGAAGATGGAACTAAAGAGGCAAATGGAACTTTATATCATCAATTGGTGGGAAGTCTGAACTATCTCACCACTACCAGACCAGACATTGCATACTCAGTCAGTATCCTTAGTTAGTTTATGGCTAAGCCTTCAGGAAATCACTGGAACGCTGCAAAGAAAGTTCTTTGATACTTAAAAGGAACAATCAATTTAGGTATTATATATATTGATGAGTCTGATGTTCCACTGACAGGTTTTTCTGATTCAGATTGGGCAGGAAATCCTGATGACAGACAATATACCTCTGGCTATGAATTTCATATAGGATCAGGGGTTGTGTCATGGAGTAGTAAGAAACAACCAATTGTTTCTTTATCATCAACAGAATCTGAGTACAAAGCTTTGACCAATGCCACCTGTGAAGTTGTTTGGTTGCGAATAATTCTTGCAGATCTCAAAGAGGAGAAAAGTGGTTCAACATGCATAAATTGTGATAATCAAAGTGTTATCAAATTAGAGCACAATCCAATATATCATGCCAGATCAAAACACATTGAGCTGCAATACCACTTTGTACGAGAGAAGATTGAATCAAATGAAATTGATTTAGTATTTTGTAATACCAAGCATAATATCGTTGATATCTTTACCAAGCCTCTTGGTAAACTCAAGTTTGAAGTTTTTAGAAGTAAATTAGGTGTTGTAGAAAATCCATTTGTCCATTAAGGGAGGATGTGAGAATAATCTAGAATAATTTAGAAATAGGAGTGGTTATGATTTGTTGAACGAGAGTTTTATAATTAGAGTTTAGTTCCACCACTTCAGGATTGTTGCCCCAAACTTAGGAAGATTAGGTGAATGCCTATGCTATAAATATTTAATGTTGTCATTGAGCTAATGACAAGGTGTGTGAGCTCTGTCTCATGTTGTGTGTTGCATTTCGTTATTTAATTATAATAATTCCACGTTATGTTGAGTCTCTCGATGAGCCCATGTCAAAGAAAAATAAGCGCCAACCAGACCACAGTTATGAGTTTGTTGATGATAATATTCCAACTCATAATGAATATAATAGTTTTGATAGTCATTTTCAATACAATGCTGATAATCATATATCTACTCAGAGTATGTATTGGCAACAACACTATATTGTTACGGTTCCCTGTCTGGAGCATAGAATCAGGCAGCTCCAACAGGAAAATGACCAATTAAGCCCGATGAATAAGATTATAAAAATTCAATAGGATAAAACTACTTATGGGTTAAAGGAAAATTCGCGGTCATTGGATACTCACATTTTCATCTAAGTCTACTAATTTCAAGGTAGTCATAACTTCATATCCTTTGAGTCAAACTTCTGCCAAATAACATGATGTCATTTGTTTATTTACAAGTGGTAAATTTGGCGAGGTATGCTTATTTTTTTTATTTGGTTTGTTAGTTTTGAGAGCAGGTATATAATCTAAGATTCTATAATCGCTTTATGTTATTTTTATTATTAGTTATTGGTTTGTTATGTGTACGTTTTGTAACAGGTACTCCTTATCTTCTGGATGTTGGTTACTGTGGATATGCCCGGCATTTTCAAATAGCCATGGATAACATGTTAGTTAATAAAGACACTTTCCTTTTGGACAATTATGATTCGGCCTAAGAGGTCATGATACTTATATTGTTAAACTTATTTTGGAAACACTGTTTTTAGTTTGTGAGATTTAGTTTTAGAGTATCGAGGATTCATCTAGATGAAGATCTATATAAACCCTCAATTTTTTTTAAGAAAAAGGAGGGGTGATGTTAATAATGTCTCGGTGACTGAAACATTTGATACATTTTTATTATTGTAAGTTTTGTTACTATTAGAAATACATCAATAGTTAAATTCGTAATTATACATAAAAAAATTGAAATCCATGGTTACATATGAATGTTTCTTCTAAATTTCTTATAACTGTGTTTTGGTAAAATATGAAGAATTTATGTTCTTGTTTGCATGAGTGTGGTCTGTGAATAAAAAACTAATTGACTACATATTTCCTTACTGTGTTAGTCCTGTTTTAGATATTTATTCGATGATGTTACCATTTTATGTCAAAAGTCTGAAAGGATATTTTTTTATTTATCCGTCGCTTGGGTATTATCCTTCGAATGAATTTTGAGGATTTAGCTCACTGTAGTAAGTGGTTCTACTTTTGAATCGGACTAATACATTGAATATAGTGGCTTCTATGTTTACACAGTCTTTTATCACGTACTTGCTGAATTATTTCGAGGTTTAAGTGTTGAACAATTTAGTGTTTCATAGAAATTGTTATGATTATTTAATTTTCTTCGGTAAAGGTATAATTAAGTAATTATTTATATATATGAATTTTCATTTAATTATTGATCTGTAACATGAAAGCAAGTTAAGGCGATTTTGTATTTTTTTAAAGAATTGTAGGATTGCAACTATTGTAGTTTTCTATATTTTATATAATTTCATATTTCTTTTCCACAGGAATAATTGTAATTTTGTATTAGATAAAAGACCAACAACCAACTGAGACTGGTGTTCAAGAAATACATGCAAAGATCATTAATATACAATGGGGAGAAAAACTAAGTTTTCTTCACTTTTTTTTTTTCCACCTTTCGTTACGCTCTTTGAGATGAGGTGGGGGAGACAAGGGCAAGCTGATTTTCAACTGTAGCTACTCCAACATCCTTGTCCGAGTCTAAGGTCTATGATGAATGATGATGTTTGTTCCCACCGCTATCTGTTACAATTGGTTCCTTTGTGTCCGAGTCTTGTTGTGTTTGTATTTCAAATGGATTCTGAGTTCCTTTTTCTTTTGCATCCAAGATAACTATTGACTTATTGTTCCCATCTATAGTGGGTACTTCCTCCTCTTCTTCTATCTCCTCCTCAGTCGCATGGGGGGAATTTCCATCCTTTGGGTGCTTTTTCGACCCTCTTCTTTCTTCAGTTGTCTCGCTTTGCTTCAGGACAAGTATTTTACCTGTAGATTATTGGCACTGTACGCACAAATTCCTCATATGAAGGCATGTTTTCCATTGTCTATGTGTTGTTTCCATTTTTTTCTATTTGTGTACCATTTGTATGCTTTTAGGTAGTCCTTTGTTGAGCTCTACTTCGGCTTCAAATACGTACGAGTGAAGATTCTCTCCCTCCCGGTCGTAGTTGTATCTATTTTGATGAATCGCCCAATGAAGTTCCCAACACTTTGAAGGACGTTGTCACTCCAGAAATTTACGTGAAGATTATATAGTATGACCTAAACTGGCATTCTAGAAATAACCATAGTGTTATCATCAAAGTTCGTGAACCATGGGGTGATGTAAAGTCCCATAGAACCCCAAAACCACAGAGCCTCCTGAATAATGTAGTCTCTAATTTATGAATGTTGAAATTTAACTATAAATAAGCCTTTTGAGCATAGGTGTATTTCGCACTCCATGGTCCACTTTGTAATATTCCCAAATGGGAAAAGCAGAAATATAGTGAAAAATGTTAGAACAATATTGTAGATCATCATTTATAAAGGAAGAGGCCAATATGGAGACCTTTCATATGTTATTACAGCAACAAAATATGCATAATAAATGGGACATAAGATGCCTAACAGGAAATACAAGCCTCCAATGAACAAAATCCCTCAATATGAGGTGCTACAACTATATACAAAAGCTGCAAGACCCTTACAACGTTATTTTATTAGCTCTTCTATAGAAAATGATTATACATTAGATATAGAGCTGATATGTGCCTCAAAATTTAGATCTATATCAGATCCATGCACTATACAAGCTCCTCTAGAGAACCCCTCAAGGGTTTTCAGCAAAACACCAAGTACAAGTTGTATATCTAAGATCTAATACTACATATCTACTGAAAAATACGAATCTGGAAAGTGTGGCTGATCTGATATGATCAATAAAATAGACTCCTCCAATGGATCCTTGAAGTGAAGGGCAGATCCCCATCACATGAAAATCAACTCTCCAAATGGTGTGCTAAACCACCCTACAACTCCTCCTACAGAAATAATGCAAATCTGGAAGTAAAACTGCACTATAGGGATAAATATGTGGTTGGCTTGATTCCAAGATCTGAAAATGAGCTCAAAGCCCTTCAATATTGTCCTCCCAATGAATTAGAAACCTCCTCCACTGAAAATGAGCACTGAAATGGCCTAGATCTAGAGATCTAGTCTCCACTTCCTACAGCTTGTGAAAACAACCAAACCCTCAACAGGATATGCGTTGTAGTTGAAAGGAGAAGCTTGGCCTTAAGCAAGATAGTGGAAAATGTAGTGTAAGACTCCTCCAAGAGGCCTCTCAAGGAAAGAGGTGGGATTCCCTATTAGGAACACCCTATGCTAAACATCACTCTATCTCAACTAAATAGCAAGAGAAAGATATATCTCTAAACAGACCATATATTTAGAAATACCATATCCATCAACCACCTCCATATGGTTGCCATCCTCTTCCTTAAATAGAATATGTACTTGCAAACCCTAAGCGCCATCCAAAAAGATCACTACAATCACACAAAGCATCTCCATCCAAAACTATGTTGTGCCTCATTGATGGCCACTCCTCCATGACAACATTGTTGATTTGGTCAAGGTTGACCTAGTCAAAGTGATCTAGCCCCTTTCACACCAAGGGTGCTTTAATTAAGCTACCAAGATTTGTCTCTTTCACATTTGGCATTGATTTATTCACTATTAAGGAGAATTTTGGACCTCCTTTGCCCTCTTATTCTTTAAACAAAGAAATAAAGAAAAATTGAATATTGCAATTAGCTTATGACTAATTGGGAATATTACAGTCCTCCCTTCCCAAATGTTGCTTGTCCTCCAGCAACTGACAAGGTGAGTGCCGCAACTCTTTCCTTCCTCCATTGGTGACACCAACATGTGATAAGCTTCCCTCATAAGCTAAGTTCTCACCAATCCATCCCTCCATGAATTTCTCATCCAAAGTTCTCATGAGATGAAAATAATCCATCCCATAAGGAGACAATAGTTCAAATGAAACAAACATGGTTTGCCTAATGTTGTCCCTAAAACATGTAGCATAGTGAACATGGAGAATCTCCATCCCATAGGGCACATACATACCTCCCATCCTCCCTCCATACATTCCCATAAAAATTACAAGTACATCATCCATGTATGGGATCAAAATTACATACATACAAACATAAATTTGTGCATATGGAGATGGGTCATAGTCCCACATGTGGAACCAGCACAGTAAATCTCCTGACTGCCTTAGATAATGATGTGGTAAGTGGTTTCCCCACCAGTTACTTTCTTCCCAAGTCATCTCACCATGGCTAAAAGTGTGATATATTTTTGGTGCTTTAGGAATGCACCCATCATGATACAAAATCATCTCCCTTTGTCCTCCAAGGGAGTGGCCATGTTCAGAAATGTTTGTGGCCCAAAGTTGGCTATGAAGTTTATATGCTATAGTGCTCCTCCTTAGAGCTATGGCCTGCATAAACATAGTAAAATAATGCATATGTTAATCAAATAAAACATTGGGTACACAAGCATATCTTTCACCAAAATGCCTCCTTAAACAAATGGAGTGGTGCATAGATCTATCTCCCCTCTCAAAAAAAGAAAGAGGTGGCTGAATTATCTCCTTTATAGAGTTATGTTGTTTTTCCCACTCCACATGGTTCATGCATCTTTGAAAATGCTGATACAGTTATCCT
Source organism: Pinus albicaulis (assembly GCA_034641835.2). NCBI lineage: Eukaryota > Viridiplantae > Streptophyta > Pinopsida > Pinales > Pinaceae > Pinus > Pinus albicaulis. Next base: position 6,652 of record JAXQQM020086555.1, on the reverse strand, counting down.
TCAAAACCCTTCCAAGTGTAGCTCCTCATGATGATGTTGTAGAATCTCATGGAATAAGTGTGGCTGAAAAATACCTCCTCATAAGCTCTTTGTAGTAACTTCTCCTTGAGCTTGGAGGCTCTAGATAAGAATATCCTACCATGATAGTATATGACTCCTTCTTGGAATGAATAGCCCTCTTCATGTAGTTGGTCATCAAGTATCATGCATGTGTGAAGATCCTTGGAATAATCCACCAACAGTTTGGATTTCCAATATGGATCAATCTCCCATAGTGATAGCACCGATGATATATCAAAAGAAATGTATGTAATATGGTTGCTCTCCTCCTTGACATATCCCATGTCAAAGGTACATGTTGGAAGGTCATTTCTTCCATGCTTCTCCTCCCACAATGTGGAATCTAAAGTGAGAGTGGGTAGTGATGATGTTGGGAGAATGTCTCCCTCCTGCTTAAGCCTACCCAAGACTCCGAGCGTTGTCTCATTGTCTTCTAATGCTCCCATCCCTCCTAGATCTATGCTTGTACCATCATGTTGTGAGTCATTCCTCAATAAATTTGAATCAGGTGGCCTCCCACATGGTTTTCCACTAAATAAAAGTGTCCCATGTAGCAATCTCATGAGCATAATAGATGGGGCTGTAAGGTCCTTGCTTCCACTACAGAAATCCACCTCTGATTTCTGTGTGGAAGTTGCATGTGAGGGATATGTATGCACGCCTTTGATAATTTTAGTCTTACCACTCTTTGTATCCACCCATTCCATCTGCAAAGCATCCCAATCAGTGGCAACTTTTCCCAAAGTAATCAACCATTGAACACCCAATATCACATTGGTGTCAGGTATGTCAACCACAAAGAAGTGATAAATCAATGTATATATCCCCATGGTGAGTAATAATGGTGGAACATAGTGCATGCATTTCATAGTTCTATCTCCTAGGAGGAAAACAGAAAATCCCTCAAAAGCATCAGTGGGTATTTCCCTCCTTTGCACTAGTTGGGCATTAATAAAATTGTGGGTAGCCCCACTATCAACCAAAATAGAAACCCTATGATTCAAGATGGAACCTTTAACTCTTAAGGTCAAGTGCTTAGGTACTCCTCTCAAATATGCAAGAGCCCCTCCAATAGGATAAAATGCACCATTCCCATCTCCTGATGGTGTTGGGTCATCTCCTGTAATGTCAGTGTTGTGACCTATTCTTGGTTCATCTTCGTCTTCCTCCTCGTCTCCTGAGAAGACCTCTATGTAATGTTGTTTTCCAGCTACACATCTATGTCCAGGTGCCCAAGCTTCTTGGCATGTGAAGCAAAGCTTCCTTCTTCTTATATATTTCTAGAAATCATCATCAAGAGGTTTGTTGTGTTGACTCTCCTTTGAAGGAGCATCCTTCTCTTCTTTTCCCTTTGATGGAAAAGAGGGCGTATGCTGAAATGTTGCCTTTGCTTTTGGCAAGGCATATTGAAGGTCTCTAGCCCTTTCAATGACATCATGTAGGGTAGTGGGATTGGTAGACTTAACCAACCCATGAAGAGGTTCATATAATCCATCAATGAACATGTAGACCCTTCTTGCTACAGACAAAACAGGTACCATAACAGAAATTCTTAAAAATTCAAAGATGTAAGTTTCTTCATTACCTGATTGTTTCAACTTCGCAAGGCTCATGAATGGTGCTTCAGGATCTCTTCTATCAAATATTTCCACCAGCCTTCTAGTGAACTCCGAAAAAGCAGTCACATTGGCATGACCCAATGTAGAGAAGCCATGGAACCACCAGTCATATGCTTCACTCTCAAGGTGCAGTGCTGCAATCTTGATCGCGTCCATTTCTAGAACCTTGTTCAACTGAAAGTAGATGTAAATTTTTTCTACCCATGATTTGGCTGTACACTTGGATGACCCATCAAAGTTGGGTAAAAGGAATTTTCCCATAGTGTGGTTTCAATCATAATTCTGAATGAATCCACCACCTCTATGATGATGCATTAGTATTCTATTGTCCTTTATTTGAAAAAAATCCTGAAAACTCAAGTGGTCCTTGAATCTCTGATTTTGAGATTCATACTCCATAAAATAGTATTCAAGTGATTCTTTCTCTTGAAACCCTTCATTTCCCACAACCAAAAATGTAGGCATGGTAGAGCGTTGGGAAACTTTTGGTTGATGCATTGGTTGATCATTCTAGTGGTGAGACATGCCAGAGCCTTCTCCATGATGAAATCATTTAGGGGATTCCTTGAATCTGTACATCCTCATCTCTTTGATCTCTCTAGAAATGTCTTACATGGCTCTAAGAAGGATCCTAGGGAACTCCTTCTCTTCATCTTCACCTCTAGATAAAGGGGTTTTACCCTTGTCTTCTTTGTCATTTGTATAATCAAATATTATATGGCTTCTTATTTGATACATCTTCTCTCTGTCAGTAAGAGGCTCTCCTTCTTCAGATGACATATTGGCTTTTAGAATGCACAGGGAGTGCCAAGATTATGCTATGATACCACTGTAATATTCTCAAATGGGAAAAGCAGGAATGTAGTGCAAAATGTTGGAAAATTATTGTAGATCATCCTTTATAAAGGAAGAGGTGAATATGGAGACCTTTCATATGTTATTACAACAGCAAAATATACATAAGAAATGGGTCGTAAGATGCATAACATGAAATAAAAGCCTCCAATGAACAAAATCCCTCAATATGAGGTGCTGCAACTATATAGAAAAGATGGAAGACCCTTACAACATTATTTTATTAGATCTACTATATAAAATGATTATACATCAGATCTAGAGCTGATATGTGCTTCACAAGTTAGATATATATCATATCCATGCACTATATAAGCTCCTCTAAAGAACCCCTCAAGGGTTTTCAGCAAAAGACCAAGTATAAGTTGTAGATATGAGATCTAAGACTGTAGATCTACTAAAAAATACAAATCTAGAAAGTGTGGTTGATCTGATATGATCAATAAAATAGCCTCCTCCAATAGATCCTCAAATTTAAGGGCAAATCCCCATCACATGAAAATCAACTCTCCAAATGGTGTGCTAAACCACCCTGCAACTCCTCCTATAGAAATAACACAGATCTGGAAGTAAAAATGCACTGTAGGGATAAATATGTGGTTGGCCTGATGCCAAGATCTGAAAATGAGCTCAAAGTCCTTCAATACTTTCCTCCCAATGAAGTAGAAACCTCCTCCATTGAAAATGAGCACTGAAATGGCCTAGATCTAGAGATCTAGTATCCACTTCCTATAGCTTGCAAGAAAAACCAAACCCTCAACAGGATCTGCACTAAAGTTGAAAGAAGAAGCTTGGACTTAAGCCAAATAGTGGACAATATAGTGCAAGACTCCTCCAAGGGGCCTCTCAAGGAAAGAGGTGGGATTCTCAATCAGGAAGACCCTATGCTAAACAACACTCTATCTTAGTTTAACAACAAGAGAAAGATATATGTATAAATAAACCATATATTCAAAAATATCATATCAATCAACCACATCCATATGGCTGCCATCCTCTTCCTTAAATAGAATATGTGCTTGAAAACCCTAAGCCCCATCCAAAAATATCACTACATTCACAAAAAGCATCTCCATCTAAAACTACGTTGTCTCTCATTGATGACCACTACTCCATGACAGCGTTGTTTATTTGGTTAAGGTTGACCGAGTCAAAGTGATCCAACCCCTTTCACACCAAGGGTTCTTTAATTAAGCTGCCAAAATTTGTCTCTTTCAGATTTGGCATTGATTTATTCATTACTAAGGAGAATTTTTGACCTCCTTTGCCCTCTTATTCTTTAAACAAAGCAATAAAGAAAAATTTAATATTCTGATTAGCTTACGACTAATTGGGAATATTACACATTTTTTAATATCCATTGAAAAAAGTCCATTTCTTTGGGCCAGAAGCTATTCAATCGGAATATAAGTGCCTATGCCTAAAATTTGTTTCGATGTTCATAAATATCAGGTATATCTATGGCCAGTTCAGGAGTATGATTCAGTTGTTCTACCATGTAACGCTTGGGGGTATTTCTCTATGGTTTTGTAGGGGCACTTGGTTTTTTTTTCCCCTGCAGTATGTTCTTGAAGGAGAGACTTGTATTATTGTGATTATGTTTTGAGGTACTACCTCCCCCTTCTCCACCAAAGTTTTTGATTTTTCCCCGGTCCCCTATTCCTCCTCCTCGCAGCTGTAGCTTGATGATAATGGTGGAGCTAGAGCTTATGGAGTAATCCTTTATGGTTTTGCAGTGTTTAAATGCTCTACCTTCATGTATCAGTGATTTTAATGGTACTGGATATCCCTAAGATTTTTTTATCTTCATTTTTAGTTCTATCACCTCATTTATTTCATATGTCCATAATATTATATTTTCCCCAATAGGGGTTTCAATGAAAATTTGAAATTTTTTTGTGTTTACCTGATCCATGGTTTCTATTGCCATTTTTTATTCTCCCGCCAGAGTCTATTTTGGGTCCTTCTACAATGGGAGAATCCATTTGTGTTGAGGGTGCCTCGGGGTCCCTGGGTTAAGTGCCACTGATTGGAGAAGAGGGGTCCAAGAAATACCAATTCGCGGAAAGAAGACATATGTGACCCTGTTCTTGTTTCTGGCAGTGGAGACCCGTAGCCGCTAGTTGGTAGAGAGGGTTGTGTGGCCCAACTAATGCCTCCTCAGGTAATTCGCGCCCATTCCCTACGAATCCTATACAGGGGATGTGGCATAAAGCCTCGTGTTGGTGTCTGGTGCTGGCAGTGTGATGGCCTTCTGAAGCAACTGTGTGCGAGGGGTTTCGACTTGTAAAACACCCTCCCTGACCTTCATAGTTTCTTCACCTTCATGATTGGGTTCGTAAAGCAATTTGATCAGTCAAAACCCCGGGTCTGAGTTAGTGTGAGAGAGGTGAAGATCTTTGAGGGTCTCTTGTCTCCATTGTCTACTTTGCTGCAGAGAAATGTTGATGCCCGACCACCCACTCTTGGGGCTCGAGGCCACCACAGCGCAGACGAGAAACCCATAACAATGAACCCTAATGTCATCGCTCGCCATTGCGCTCTCCTCTTTTCTCCTTTCGACCATGACACCTAGTTGCTAGCTAAAAGCAACAGTTAAATGACTAATTTTTATATAATTTCATATTAAGAGTTATAGAAATTTAATTTACAATTTCATTTATAATTTAAATATATTCATTTATTTTTCATTTCAAATATGTTGTTATACACACAAAATATCATTTATTCTTTATTATTATCACTAGTTATAGTATTTTTTGGTTTCATTTCTTTTGATTATCTTTCTTGTAAAATTTATTGATTACTGATTGTAACTTGGTGTGCTACATTAATTACTAACTCTATTCCTATATCATATCATATTATTGAACTTGTAGAATATGTGTAATAATATAAAACATTAGCTTTAGGTCCAAGTATATATAACATTAGGATAACAATAGGACATCCAGCATTCTATTTCCTTTGCAAGAGGAAGAGAATCCCAAAGCTAATGAAGCCTTTAAACCCTTCGAGATTGGCTATTCAAACAACTTAGGTTATGTGAAGAACTTAACTCTAGGTCACATCCCCTTGTGGATGTATGGTCTGATGTAAACCCGCTACAATATGGTCAAAGTATGTTGCGGGATTGAGTTTTTAAACTCCTCACAAAATCCACTTACTTTGTAATAAAGTTAAATCCTTGGAAGTAATCAACATACATACTTGCGCGATCAACAATGGAGTTTTTATAACATACGCAGACCTAAAAAAATAACCCAAACCAACGCATAAACCAAAAAAAAATGCGAACCCGTGGGAGTTCCTTCCAGAGGGACCCACGCAACTCTTGACTAATCATTATGCGATCACACTTCACATCCCCCACAATATAACTCTTAAAAATTATGTCCTATATCATGTGATTTGCGAACTTGTGTCATGTTGTGACGTGTCCTCCCACTCTTCACATCGCAAATCTTTTAACTTACATTGTGATGGTCCTTAATGCTAACTCCAATATTTTTCAACTTGTGATCACCGCTTTAAATCTCTGTTGCTTGTTTTTGAAGGATCTGATGGTCTACGCAACTTCTCCTCTGTACCAATTTGTATTGCAAGTTAAAATATTTAACTTTCTAAATCTTATATTTTTTTCTATTCTTTGCAATGTGCGATTTCTCTTCGTCTGCAATGTGATATTCCACCGTTGGTCAATTGGATGCAACGACCCTCGTCACGCCTGCAAATCCTATTTATATATGCTCTATAGTCAACACAATATTACATAGAACAAAGGATATGCAAAGTATATAGACCTGTCATGCCTGCAAATCCAATTTGTATTCTTGTTGTCCGTCTCAAATATAGGTATTTTATTTCAACAGAGATTCAAATAATTAATTTAAAAGGGATCCTAATCAAAGCACAAAACACTTGGATTAATCTTGGAAATAAAGTACTGTTCTAAAATAGAGATTCTGATCAAACAAAAAGAACTTGGAAATAATTTGGAAAATAGAAAACACAGAGACAAGCCCACAGATGGCTATTTTTTACATTTACTTCTACTCCTCTATTCTATCCTTTCTCGCTATTGATGAAAGAACCCCAAAATGGTGGATTTGGTTGAT
>JAXQQM020066770.1:0-69430 GCA_034641835.2 Pinus albicaulis | reverse complement strand
ATCACAAATGCCAGAGTAACTCGATGGTTAATTTTATTGCAGGAATTCGACATCACAATCAAGGACCAGCCTGGCAAAGAAAACCCTGTAGCCAATTTTCTTTCGAGAATACCAAAATCAAGCGATGCAGCAGCAGTTGAAGATCAATTTCCGGATGAGCACCTGTTTGCTGTTGCCGTTCAAACACCCTGGTATGCTGATGTTGCCAACTACCTCGCAGTAGGTAAATTACCAAAACATTTAACTCCTAATGAGCACAAGCAGATTATTCAGAAAAGTTCTCGATTTTCGTGGATTGGAGGCTATTTGTTTCACACAGGAGCAGACATGCATATCAGGCGATGTGTTAGAGAGGATGAAATATTTGACATCCTAAAAGCCTGTCACGATGGACCATGTGGGGGGCACTTCGCTGAGCGTAGAACTGGACATAAAGTATTGCAGACAGGATATTACTGGCCTACGATCTTCAAAGATGCGAAGAAGTTTGTCCAAGCCTGTGACAGCTGCCAGCGAGCAGGACGACCTGGTCAAGCTGATGAGATGCCTCTGAAACCACAGCTAGTCATCGAACCATTCGAGCGATGGGCTCTTGATTTCGTTGGACCCATCAACCCCTCATCAAATCAGAAAACATATATCTTGGTGGCAACAGAATATGTCACCAAATGGGTTGAGGCAGAAGCATTGCCAAGAGCCACAGAGGACTCTGTCATACAGTTCCTGTTCCATCTATTTGTTCATTATGGCCTTCCCAGGGAAATAATTATAGATGGAGGACCACAATTTGTTGGACATAAATTAGCTGCAAAACTCAACAATTATCACGTCCAGCATAAAATCACTACTCCATATCACCCACAGGCGAATGGGCAGGTAGAAAGTAGCAATAAGATAATAGAATCAATCCTAACGAAAACCATTGCGTCACATAGGCGTGATTGGGCTACCCAACTACCTGAAGCACTCTGGGCCTATAGAACCACATGGAGGAGCACCACTGGTTACTCACCTTATCAATTAGTGTTTGGAAAACAACCCATTTTTCCTATAGAATTTGAAATCCAAACATTACGGACAGCACAGGAAGTTGGCCTAGATCTAAGCGAGGCACAAATCAATCGACTACAGCAGATCAATGAATTAGACGAAATTAGGCTCTCTGCACTACAAAATATAGCATTGATTCAACAGCAGCGAGCTAAATGGCATGATGCGCTCATCAAAAACAAAGTCTTCCACGAGGGAGACTGGGCTCTGTTATACGACTCTCGGTTTCAGGACTTCCCTGGTAAACTTCAGACTCGATGGTTGGGACCATACGAAATCCAGAAGGTGCATGACAACGGAACCCTTACTCTAATTACCATTGACGGTTCTGGATATGCATTCAAAGTAAACGGCCACCGAGTCCGTCTCTATCGCAAACCACTCACTCGGGAATCCTTCTGCCAGCAGCTACGCCGAGATACTGATATGGAGATTTTAGGAGAGGAAGAGAAATCTTCCTCACCTGTAATTCATTAAGGATTCATTGCTTTTTTTACAATTTGTACATAAGTTCTTGTTTTTGAGTGATTTTTGTACATAAGTTTGCATTAAACGTTTTCTTATCATTTTTGTTGTTCCTTTTCTTTCACAAAGTTCGATTTTTGCCGTTCTAAAAATAGCATCTGCGTGTTTTTGGCTTTGCTTGTTTTGCTGTTCCTTTTTCTAAAGGAACGGCATTGTTACGTCTTTTGATGTTCCTTTTGATCACTACTGTCCTTTTTTTTCAAAGGAACATCGTTCTTTTATTGCTGTTGTTCCTGTCTCAAAGGAATGGCATTTTGAGTGTTTTTTATATTATTTTTATTTTTGCTGTTCCTTTTCCCAAAGGAATGGCATTTGCATTTTTTTGCTGTTCCTTTTTCTATCATCCGTCGTTGTTTCTTTTTCAAAGGAACACCTCTAGCATACTTTTGCTCTCCTTGTGAAACAACTTATTCCTATTGCTGAACTAAATTGAGGATGCTTCTTGCCCGTATTCTTTCAAGTCTTTAAAGATACAGCTATGAACTTGTGCAATGAATATAAAATCACAACATACCGAAATCTGCAAACCATAAATCGCTATATCTATAAGGCTTTGCATTAGTAAGAGGACAAATGGAAGGACATACTTATTTCTTACCTTTTGTTGACATGGTTTTACTAATTTTGCCCTGATTGGTTATCTTTATCATGCTGATCCCCTTAAACTTTTTTGATTATTACTTGGGAATAAGAACAAAGAGCTTATATCTTCCTATTGAGATGATAAGACTTCTTCCACCATTCCTACTCTTAAGGAGTGTAGAACCACCCTTTGTGTATAAATAAGGATAAGTATTCTATAAAAAAGAAAAAATATGTGTGAACATGATATGAGAAGTGTCAAATGCAGGATAGGGGGTCTCATTAAGAGCCAGCCTACCATGATCATGAGGATGGAAGTGAAGTGGCATTCCCGTTATGGCCACCACACCAGGGATATGGTCCAAAAGGTATATCAAATAAACAAACCTTGGAACAGGAGGTCTCATTACGAGCCGGCCTGCCCACGTTTCGCTCCTTCCTCGTGAATGGCATTATGGTTAACTGGTCACCAAGCCAGCATAATGGTCTACATTTTGACATAACAACACTCCTAAGTATACACAAAGGATCATGGTTCCGAGGGTGAAAAAACAACTCTGCCAAGGTTATGGACACCTGTCGGCAGCAGAGTACTGTTAATGGTATTGAAGTCACCTTGGTTACACCAATGGGTAAGATACTAATACTCTTTTGTTTCTTATATCTAGGAACTAATCATATGTCATTTCCCGATTTATACATCGCATGAACATTTATCATTACCAATCATAGCAACGGAAGTGCCCATGACCACTTGAGATTTGGCACGTACGATACATGTCTTATCCACTAGCCTCATATCATAACACAACAGCCTCTTATATAATACGCGATCAATTCTCCGCCTCGATTTCGGTAATTCGTTGTCCTTTTTAACATAGCATAATTCCACATGCTGTTCCTTTCTGACTTGGTTGCAGATCGGGTGCCGCCCCTTTATTTTCTGGCTGGGACAACCTATCACATTGCGGGGGGGGAGGTTAATCTCATCATTCCCTAAAATACGTGTCAACTCACCATTCGAGAAAAATAGTGTACGACGGTTTGGCATGGTTTAACGGCATGGCATTTCTATTTTTACACAAAATTGCTTTCTGTTGCACTGTTGCATACTCTGTGTTTTTGAAACCTTGCGATTATCACCCTCTCTGTGTTTCAAATAGAAAACGTAGTTGCCGTTCCATTTAGAATCCACAGTGAAACCATGGGAGGAAGGGCAATTCGAAGCGAGCCTCAGCAGTTGACGATCTCTGCTGCTGCCCGGGAGATCCTGGAAAGAGCAGGATGGTTGAATTATTTCAATCGCCTACAAGAGTCTAATGAAACAGTAGCGATGGAATTTCTGCAGAACCTACAGGATGATCATTCCACAGTAAGGGGGAAGCGGATAGCGGTCACCGATGACATAATTGCAGAATTTTCAGGACTACCAGCCACCGGACCAGTATGGACATTGAAAAAGGAACGATTACAGAAGGTCATGGAAATTTTCCAGGACGAAGGCCAGAGTTTGACAATTAAGGGGAGGGGAGTTCTGCCAGCAACCCTAGGAGAACCCTGGACGGAGTTAGCAAGAATAGTGCAGGGCTACATCACCTGCGAAGGAAGGAAAGACGTGGTAAGACCACGACATCTTAAACTTTTAGCTGTTTTAAAGCAGAAATGCTCTGTAAATTTACCTGCACTCCTGAACTCATTACTGCATGATGTTGCACAAAGCATAAAAAAGGCACAGCATGTAGAGTCAGTCGTTAGTCACCATGGGTTAATACGACTAGTTGTTAGCCATAGTTTCACCCAGTAGCAGAGCAGCTGGGAAGAGCTGCTTGTAATGATTAGGGGGGGATTGACAGCGCCATCCCCAAAATGTAAACATCCTACAAGCACACCAGAACAACCAGCAAAACGCAGAGAACATGTCGCTAGTGCATCAGAACAACCAGGGATACACCAAGGATCGGCAGAACACAAGCATACCAGTAATACACCCGAGCAGCCAGAAGAGCCCAGAGAATCAGCCCAGTTACCTAGGATGCGAGGAAGGATAGAGAAACCCAGAAAATCAATCCGGTTAGCTCGGATACGAGGAAGGCTGGAAAATCTCCAGGAAAGCACCAGCCAACCAGTGATAATTGAGGACGAGCAATCTGAAGAAGAAGCAGCCGAGCATTCGGAAACAGAAATAGAAGCAGAAATTGAACAGGAGGAGGAAATGGTACAGCAGGAAGATAGCCCATTACAAGACCTACTGGGAGAAGATGACTTGGCCGTAGTCTTAGCCAATATGGGCAAGTATGGCCAACCTTCTAATTCAAAGAACCCCACGACAAACCCCAAGAAGAAAACATGCCTGTTCATGATGAAGAGGAGGTAAATACTGAACGGGAACAATCTGTTCCCAGGTCACAAGAGGAAATTCTAGAGGGAGTAGGAGCAGAAATAGCAGTCGCTCAGGAAGATACAGAACCAGTCGAGGTTCCTACCCCAGAACAGCCAGAGCAGAACAGTGAGGAAGAACCTCAAGAGAAAGATTTAGAAACTAGTCATGGTCCAGACCGCAGCAGACAGTCTGCTGTTCCTTCTAATGAAACGCTGGAAATTAAGAAGTTGCGGAGGGAACAGCTGAAATTGTTGAATACGATAACCCAGCTCAGACAACAAATTAGGATTCTGAAAAAGAACCAGAAGGTAAGAAGGACTAGAAGGAAGAAAAAGAGGGCCAACAATCGGCCTACTACTCAAAACCCTACTGAGAATCCAGCTGACGTTCCAAATGATGCTGAGGAACAGGAACAGACGAATATTCGCGTTAAAACAGAAAAGGATGATATAAGGACCAGTGACAAGGAAATTCAGACAGAGGCACCACCCTCAGGGGTAATAAGGGTTCTGAACTCTAAACAGCATAATAAGAAAGTTCAGGTAAAACTCCCGGCCTCCACTGACTTATGGAAAAAAGATCCGAAGACAAAAACCTTGCATAAGAGGATGAAGCAAGCCCAACAAGAAGCCAAACAACTTAGAGAGAAAACGGTTCCCCGAGAGAAATATGAAGAGTTACAGCAGCAACTGGAGGACGTCAATCAATCCAAAAGCCAGGCTTTTGAAGGGTGGCGAAAGGAACAAGAGGAAGTTGCACAGGTAACCCGTAGACTAGATACTGTTATCAAGCAGATGAATACCTTGTGTTTTTTATACAATGACGTCTTAGCATGTAGGGCTCCTGCTAAAAACTATGCTCTGTTTTTATTAGAACGGTATTTACAATTAAAAATAAAAGTTGTTAAAGCAGGTGCCCCTATACAAATCAACACTGTCAATGACTTTATAGACTGCTGTAAACATTATGGAGTGAAGGTCCAGAGATTGCTGTGTGAACTTTATTTGCATGACCTTGTGCTAAATCAGGAGACTGAGTTAAACCCTGGCCCTTTCGTTGGAGACATCCAATTTCAAGCATTCATTTCATTCGGGGTTAATCAGATTAAGTGGCTCAAAGCCTATGATACTTTCCAGAGTCAGGAAAATGGTCTAGATTTACGGGTAAGGGCCGAGCCTAGGAACCCAGTGCAGTTGTGGAAAGCTCATAGAAACCTCATAAAGACTCCGGGTGTCTATGAAACTTTAGGACCCATGCATGAGGCACTTATTCGGGAAGGTTTAGAGTATTTTCTTTCCATCCAAGACTTGGCCATTAATGCAGCCAAATTTCGGTACCGAATCTCTGATCCAAACATCCAGCTCAGAGAACCATTTAAGTATGAGAATTTTGAATTAGCTACCAACCATTTAAACCTCTATGGCGAGAGCATTCTGAAAGCAGGGTCATCCTGGTTAGGATATATATTTCGCACTCCAATTATTTGGCACCCTGCACCCGGATACCAGGCCCTGTATGAGATGCCTGAGGGCTGTAGGCCTCCGAATGAGACTCCTTCTCCAGCATATTCTCTCACTGCCTTGCATGTCAAATATAATGTTTTCATGAGGACATGAAACAAGGTAAGCAGGGGGGTGTGTGGAGTACTGAAAAGGTATGTTTTTGATGATTATTTCAGTGGCTTTTTAGTAGAATTTGTAAACCTTTTTGTCTCATGAATTTGGAAAGTAATAAGGAATTATAATAAAACATGTGGAAATTGATATGCAAGACTTAACCACTAATAATGGTTATTTTATGTACAGGAAAAGGAAAAAACGAGGAATTGCCGCTCCAAAGGAAGAGACAAAGTCGAGATAACTGCTGTCCCTCTGAAGGCGAACCGAATGCAGACAAGGCTAAACAGATTAAAGCAAGTCAGCCCGGAAAAGAAGGAGAAGACACCAGCTCGGCGCAAAAGGAAGGAAAGGATGAAGAATTAACAGTTTGGCGAATCCCTCTGGATCTTCGATCCTGAGGGATCGTTGCTTTATTTATCTTGTTACTTGGACATCTCCGCCGTCACCTTTATATAAAGGGACAACACTGTTAGCTTAGATATATAGATCAGGAGAGAACGATACGCTTTTATGTAATTTTCTATTAAACATCAGTGCTGATTATTAAGACTCGTTGAGAATTGGTTCATTGTATTTTTGACCGATGCGTTAATAAAAGCTTTGTGATTATTTCATCTCTGCGTCTGGATTAACTTCAAGCGGTGTATCCTTGGAGGCTAAGGGCCCGGCCCCGGAGGACACTTGCTTTTGTACCATTACGACTTGGTTTCTGTGTGGTTTGTTTATTATTGTTATTTGGTAATTTGATATGCTTTATAAGTTAATCTCACATGCTCTGTTAAAGATTGAATCATTGAAGTTTTTACAGATAGAATCGTGTGTTGACTCTGCATCAAGTTATTAATCCTTTCAGAGTTAATTGCATGTTCTTACTGTTTTGTTGCAGAGCTGTTATACTGAATATTCGTGTCTTACATTTGCTTGAGGTAATAATCGTGTTCTATTTGGAAGCACAGTCGTATTCCTGTTGATTCAGGGTGATCAGATTGTTATCCCAGTGTGTTGTGTGCGTTTCTGATTTATCAATGCCGTTCCATAATCCATTAATAGTTATTGCTGTTCCATTTGTGTGTTTTGCGTGAATTGCCTTTAGAGTGAAAGAATGTTATTTAATTGCAAAGAGTACATTTGAGTTAATGGATTAAACTTGGTTGCAACCTGCGGGACTTAGTTATTCATTTGCTGTTCTATTCTAGAATTGCTGTTCAATTCTTTATTTGCTGTTCCATTTACCAACATTTGTTGATTTAGTGTGAGAGATGATCTAAGGCTGTAGTGAGCATTAGCAGTCACCGTCTAGCTCCCAGGCTCGTGGTCTATGCTCTGGTTTCCTTTTCATCAGTTTCTGAAGGGATGGGTTATCACTGCTGAACCTTTGACTGATAAGCTGTTGAGTTTTCTGAGTGTGTGATTTATTCTTTGAAGCAATTTAGTTATAGACAAGCATCCATTTACTCTTGTATTTCTTAAGCACTGTACTACTAGCATTACTCTGACAAATGATAGCCTCAGATTGAGTCACTCTTTATAATGAAAAAACGCTCCTGGATTGACATATTAATGTGAGGTAATTAGAGGTTTATTAAAGGTGAAAGAGACCCTTTATAGCTCTACAACATATCAACAAATGTTCCCCAAGCAAGCTAAGAAGGATAATAAACTACCACCAAAGTATTATGGTCCTTACAAGGTGTTGCAAAAGATTTTTACTATGGCATACAAATTGGAGCTTCCTACATCTTCTCGAGTGCACCAATTTTTTCATGCTTCATGATTAAAGAATGTTATAGGTGACAAGATCCCAGTTCAAGCAATATTTACAAAACTTGGAGAGGAAGGAAAAATCATATTGGAACTTGAAGCAGTCACAAAAACAAGAACTCGATAGCTACGAAATTGATAAATTTCAGAACATCTCATCACCTGAAAGAACTTACCCATTGAATATTCAACATGGGAGGATGAGAATTTTATATAGAAGCATCCAAAACTACTTAAGCGTTGAGGATGACACTTTTTTGAAGGAGAGGGGCATGCTAGGTCCCTACAATAGTAGTGTATCCCTTTATTATTATTGTTAGTATAGCCTCCTTATTGTTATTATGGTGCCCATGCAGTCCCCATTTTGTTATTATTGTGTCCCATAGAAGCCCACTATTGTTATTTTTGTGCCCTTACATTTTTATTGTTATGTTGGCTAGGATTATATTGTGATCCATTGGAATCCTATATATAGAAAAGAGGTTTTTTCATTTGTATCATCCAAGCATTTTTCATTTATGTAATGTAAGGGAGGTTGCGCCCTCGAAGAGGTTGATTTCTAAGTCCTTGATCTATAATTTCTTATATTTTGTGAGTTGATTGCATAACATATGTCGCCTAGCTTAGCTACAACTTCCAGAAGAGTTCTGCAACTGGGTATAGTCCATTTGAGTTGGTTAATGGATAGATGCTAGTTTCTACACACAGTGGTATCGAGATAATTTTTGAGGAGTCCACATGCGAAGAGATTCCTAACAACATGGAGGAGGCCTTGGAGTTAGCATGGGTACACCTGCATGATGTTGCAGGGAGGATGAAAAAATGGGAAGACAAATATAGGAGGGATGCACACTTTGATGTCAGGGACATGGTTTTTCTTAGGATCATTGGAGATCAGTTTCAGCCACCTAAGGGGACTGTGAATTCTTTTAAGAGAAGGTACGAAGGACCATTCCGGGTAAAGACGTGAGTTGGGGAAGTTGCATATGAGTTGGAGCTTTTAAACCATATGCGTTTGAAACATCTTGTGTTCCGTATTAGTCAACTTAAGAAGTGTAGACTTGATTCAGATCATCCTGAGAGGACAACACAACCAAGCGGACCAACTATGATTGTATAGATACTAAACTTGATTTTTGAGAAGATCCTTGATCTCTGTACGAGAAGTGTTGCCAGTGCAAAATTAAGGGAGTTCTTCGTACAGTGGAAGAATACACTGGAGGAGAGTGCTTGGGAAACAGAGGATTGATTGTGGAGATGGCTCGGGAGTTTGGGTAGAGCGCACCCAAGTCATGTTGGTTAATAGGGGCAAGGCTCACCCACACTTGAAGTGGCAGGGGACTTGTGGATAACATGACTTGGGTATAGCAGTTATGCGAGATAAAACAATTCGGGAAAAACCACATAATGAATGAGCGACCGAGAGTTGATACAAATAAATCGATGTGTAAGGATTGGCGGATGGGTCGGCTTGGTGGGATGACTAGTGTAGAGTCGTGATTTTTCAAAATACACCATGATTGAGACATATTAATAAGGATTTGGGAGCATGGTGGAGAATCATCGAACGATGACAAGTTCAGATCACACAACAAGTTTGCAGTGTGAAGAATCAAGTGAAACCAGAGCAAAGTTTGATAGTAGATGAGTCGGAAGGGTAAAAAGAGCACGAGTCGAAGCTTATTGGGTGCCACAAGAAGGAAGAAACAGGTGATTCAGGTTTAGCACAACAATGCGTATAGGTCAGGCACAAGTCGAGCACAAGTCATGCAACACAAAGCACCGACTCGGGTGCAACATGACTGCACGTGAATGTCGGGCATGAGTGATGTAAGAACAAAATTTCGTGAAATACGTAGTTGGGATTTGTAGCAAGTGTTGGGTTTGGCATGAATAGTAGTGCACAGTAGAGCTGGAACATGTAGGGAATTCAAGTAGAGGTCGATTTGGATGAACGAACTTCCCTTTTGTAAAAAATTGTACAATGACATGGAATTTTATAAATGAAATTATAAAATTTGCATATTTCTATTGTTTCTCTTTTGTTGGAAAATTGGTACTGTTTAATGTTATGATAATTTTGTGCATAACTAATAATTAAGAAAAGTGAAGATAATGATGTTTGTAGGTGTAGTTTTCTAAATCTAAAAGAAAAAACTAAGTATATATGTTTAGTCAATGTCGCATGATGCTCCGAGGAGAGGATTCAACTTGAGGGCGTGACAACCACTCTTTTGCGAACAGGTTCTCACAAGCACCATAGATTCATGACAACCATGCTACCTTACTTCCTCAAATTGAATTTGCCACTGCATCCACGAATTCACTCATCCACTGGCTTTTTACTCGAATTCAACACAGATTCGGGTTTGGACGGCTCCAAAAGGCCACTGCTATTGTGAAAATCATGCCACTATGTAGATCTAGAGGCATGCATTGCTGCTATTAGGAAAATCCCAAATAATCCACGATCTCCCTTTGAATTATCGTGCAACCATTACTGGGAAGATCCACACAATAACAAAAATCTTCTAAGAAAAACACAAGCCACTCAAAAACACAGGTTGCTACCAATCTAACGCGAGCCGCAAATAGGAACAAATTCGATCCATAGCCACAATCAAAACTCTATGATCTAATACCAAATTGAGAATAACAGAGGACAAAATATGAATGAAATAAACAAACGTCAAGAAATGAGTCCTTGATGCTACCCATAGCTGTAGATATGTTCATTGAATTAACAAAATCAATTACAACCTTATAAAAATGTATAAGAGTACGATACATTATAAATCAGAAACTGATGCCTAATTCAAGCAAACATGTAAACCACATTCCATTTTTCCATTAATTTGAAGTGATTTTTGGTAGTCGATCATGTGAGAGTTTAGTATGTTTACCTTATAGTTAGAATGAGCCAAGTATGCATCAACATTTCCACCACGATGCTACCTTATTTTCTCGGATATTTTTTCAGTGGAACACGATTTTTGTTTTCATTCTCATTCGAGAACGATCGCTGGTTAACATGTCCCCTCAGGATCCTCATCCTGAAACCTTTTCCTTGGCAAATGCACAGGTCTTCCAGTGATATTTAGTTATCAGGAAATGGAGATGGCCACTGAAAACGTCAGAAAGGAGATCAGTAGGGGAGTATTTGGGAAGGTGTATGAAGGAATTTCAATGGATGGCACTCAAGTTCCATTGAATGTCTAACCAATTGGGTCGGGCAGGGAAAAAGGGAGTTTTGTGCAAAAATCACCACCATATCGCCCCTCGATCGTTCCAATATCTGTGAGTTTGCATGGTATGTGTGGAGGGTTCCATTATATTTTGGCCTACAAATTCATGTCGAATAGGTCTCCTAATAGATGGTTGTTTGGATCAGAAAAGCTTCTGGATTGGAAGACCAAATAATCCATTGTTCTAAGCATTGTCTAGAGACTTCTGTACTTTCATGAGGGGTTCCAAACATTATATCCTGCATCTGGATGTAAAACCTCAAAACATTCTTCTGGATGAGAATTTCAAGCCCAAAAGTCTCTGATTTTAGCATGGCGAGGTCTCTGAACAAATATTTGGAAAGTCCTGTGGTGATTCAGGTGAGAGGGAGACCTGGATACATTGCACCTAAGTGGCTTTCACAATCGGGAATATATAGAATGGAAATGTAACCACTGAAATTTTTGTTGGAATTTATGAATACAATCAGACAGAAGAAATGTGTTTCCCCCACAACACAGAGACTAAAAAAATTAATGCAGAAAATACAAATAGTCATACACATAAGCAGTGTTATTCACAGGAGAGGAATGAAATTCGTTTTTCTATTCAACTCACTGAAAACAATTGAAATTAGATTTTTTATACAAATGGCTGAAGCATAGAAGCCTAATTCTAATCAATGAGATTTAATTTCCAAACAAATTTTCAACAACCAATCATCCTTGGTCTATCGAAAGAATCATTTCTACATTTAATCGACACGCAGGACATATTCTACTTATACACAAAAACACACGAAGACACGTTCAACCACACAAACTGGCAGACTTCAAACTTTATGTGATTCGGCTTGAGTGCTCATCACAAATCGTAGATCTCTAGCTTAAATTTTATTTGGTGCAAACATGGACAAACATAAAAGGTTATGGGTGCGATGTGTGATGGCACGATCGTACTGGAAATCAAATAACATATACTACAAAATTTGGCATGATCGTACCACAAATCAAATAACACATGTTGCAGAATTTTATGGGAAAACATAAATGGTTGTGAATGCGATGTGAAATAGCACAATCACCTCACATGTCAAATAAATTAACTTGAGGTTGCAGAAAGGTAAGTGGTAAAAAAATCGAAATGCGATCTGTGAGTGCCTTAAACAAAGCTAACAGCAGTAAGAAAAATACAAAAGATTGCGGTGGTTTTCAAATGTGCTAAAGGTTTGATGGGTGCCACTAATATTGCATTGACAGAGACTTAACTTAACAATGGAAAGGCTTATGGGTAAATTCTAAATGTTGTGACGTGCGCTTGTAGGCAAAAAGGTAAGTCAATGCGGTAGATGGAATTAAACAAATAGTTCAAAGGCTTGAGTACTTTGTTGATTTTTTGTGTGGATTGTGTGAAGACGCCTCCAGCTTCTTGGTTCTGCTGCTTGTCCTTCTCTGCACAAAATTTATGGAATTGTGGGCTATTGCCACTTCTCATTCATAGCGGTGGTTGAGAGTAAAATTAAAACAATCCCCCTTAATCACAACTGCCGCCATCAATCATTCCCAGACATTTTTTAAGATACTCAAAACTATTATGTGTTAATTGCTTGTGAGGATATCAACAAACTGTTCCTTTATCCTGCAATGCTGCAAAACAATCTTACCATTGTTAACCAATTCTGTTATAAAATGATATTTTTCATCTGTGTGCTTTGTTCTTTTGTGGAAGAAATAATTCTTTGAAAATGCTATTGCTGAGATATTATTAGCAAAATAAATTTTGGTTCCTTTGTCTTGTTCATGACACAAATCTCTCAGCATCCTTCTCATCCAAATAGCTTTACAGGATACTACTGTTGCTGCTACATACTCTGCTTTTTCTATTGATAAAGAAACTATTGGTTGCTTCTTGGGAAGCCCATGAAATGGCTCCCGATCCGTTGTGTAATCCTAGCCGACCTAACAATAATAATTTAAGGGCATAATAATAACAAATGGGGGTTACAAGGGTACAATAATAACAATAAGGGGGTTAAACAAACAACATTAAGGGACTGTACTAGTAATATAGGGACCTAACATGCCCCTCTCCTTCAAAAAGTGTTGTCCTCAACACTTGAGTAGCTCTGGGTGCTTCTGTATAAAATTCTCATCCTCCCATGTAGAAGCTTCAGTGGGTAAGTTATTCCACTTGATGAGATACTCTGAAATTGATCGATTCCGTAGTTGTCGAGTTCTTGTTTCATTGTTTCCTTCCGATACCAAATGTTGTGTAACCAGCTCCAAAAATAGAAGAAAAGAGATATCAACGCCTTAGAAATAAGCCACTTCGAGGGGGAAACCTCCAATACATTACATAAACGAAAAATTCTTGGATGATATCCATAAAGTGCCATAAATGGGGTCATTTTTGCCGCAGTATGGAAGGAAGTGTTATACCACCATTCAGTGAGAGGTAACCACTTGACCCATTGTGTTTGTTATCAGATACAAAACAACGAAGATATCCTTCCAAACATTTATTTACTATCTCAGTTTGACCATCAGATTGAGGATGATAAGATGAGCTATGAGCTAATTGAGTACCCAAACAAGAAAATAACTCCGTCCAAAAATTTCCAGTAAAAATGGGATCTATGTCGCTCACAATAACCCTTAGGCTTGCATGTAGCTTTTGAATTCTGTCCATAAATGTAGTAGCAACCGTACTTGCTTTAAATGGATGAGATAATGCACAAAAGTGTGCATACTTGGTAAGTCTATCAACTACCACCATGATGACACTCTTTCCTTCGGACTTAGGTAAACCTGTGATAAAATCCATTGAAATCTCCTCCCAACGTTGACATGGAATGGATAAAGGTTGTAGAAGTCCCGGGGTCTTAATTGTCTCCACTTTATTCTGCTGGCAAACCAAACATTCCGCCACAAACTTTTGAATATCAGATTTAAGGCCATCCCAAAAAAAATCTTTCTTCACCCTGTGGTAAGTTTTTAAAAATCCTGAGTGTCGTCCTAAAGGAGAAGTGTGCAATTCCAGAAGAATCTTTTGTTTTAGTTGGGAATTCTTACAAAGATATAAGCGATCTTTGTACCATAAGGAATCATTTTTCCAACTAAATGTATCAGATGTACTAGGATCTTGCTGCAAATTTTGAATGAGTGTCCATACATCTTTGTCCTTATTCCATTCATCTCTTGCTTTAGTTATCCAATCTGATTGGATAATAGAAATGGCACAAAGCAATGCTTCCACCTCTTCATTCTTTCTTGAGAGTGCATCTGCAACAACATTAAGCTTTCCTTTTTTGTAGATTATTTCAAAGTCATAACCCAACATCTTTGTGACCCATTTTTGCTGCTCTTCTGAAGATAGTCTTTGTTCCAAAAGTGTTTAAGACTATCATGATCAGTTTTTACCTTGAAGTTTCTTCCCATTAGGTAAGTTCGCCATTTCTTTAGTGCATGCAGTATTGCTAACATTTCCTTCTCATAAATAGGTTTCTGTAAATACTTTCCTTTGATTGGACGACTTTCAAAAGCAATGGGTCTTCCTTCCTACATTAAAACAGCACCAATTCCATTTCCCAAGGCATCACATTCCACAATAAAGGTTTTTGTGAAGTCTGGCGTAGCTAAGATCGGTGCTAGGCACATTGCCTCTTTAAGATGTTCAAAGGCCTTAGTTGCTTCAGGAGTCCATGAAAATGCATCTTTCTTCAATAATGTTGTTAGAGGTGCTGCTATTCTCCCATAATTCTTAAAAACTTGCGATAATACCCTGTTAACCCGAGAAATCCTCGCAACTGCTTTATGGTTGTGGGGAATTTCCATTCCTTAATGGCTTTAATTTTGTTAGGGTCTACTTTAACACCCTCGTGAGATACAATATGACCCGGATATTCCACCTCTTGTACTCCAAAGAAACATTTGGATTTTTTTGCATATAATTGTTTCTCCTGCAATAGTTTGAGCACCCTGTCAACATGTTCAGCATGATCCTTCCAAGACCTGTTGTAGATTAGTATATCATCAAAAAATACTAGCACAAATTTTCTAAGGAAGGGTTTGAAAATGGAATTCATCAACCCTTGAAATGTAGAATGTGCATTGGTAAGGCCAAAAGGCATGACCAAAAATTCATAATGACCCTCATGAGTTCGAAATGCTGTTTTTGGAATATCTTCAGTCTTCATTCTAATTTGATGATATCCTAAACAAAGATCCAACTTGGTAAAATAAATTGCTCCATGCAATTCATCCAATAATTCATCAATCACAGGAATGGGAAATTTATCTTTAATGGTGAGCTTATTGAGCTCCCTATAATCTGGACACATTCGCCATGATCCATCCTTCTTGTGTACCAATACTACAGGAGGAGAGAAAGAACTTTGACTAGGTTGAATTATACCCGCCTTTAACATTTCTGCAATCATACGTTCAATTTCGCTCTTTTGGACGTAAGGATATCTATAAGGCCCGATGTTTGGAGGAACACTTCCTGGAATAAAATGAATAGCATGATCATGATCACGAATAGGTGGGAGTCCTTTGGGAGTTTCAAACACCTTGGAATGATTGTCCAAGACTTGTTGGAGATCTGCAGAAATAGATGATTTTGATGTCGAAACTTCTAGTGAGCATAATTGTGCAATTACGCCTCGTTGTTCTTTCTTGTAATTTTGATAGATCATGTTGCAATTCTTCATCTTCATGAGTCATAGTAGAGCCTTCTAAAGGCTTAATGGGTGTTGAATATTTTTACGGGGCATATTTTAGAACCCAATACTGATATATATTCTACAATATGCCCTTGGAATCAATTCAAATTGATTCTTCAAGACTTATGCAATTCGAAAAAAAAATACACACCTTTTTCTTGCATTTGAGGAGATCGATATTGAAATTAGATTATATTTGTGATTGCAGCACTTCAATATTTTATTTTTGGTACCAATTTATCCCTTTGAATTATATTTTGAATGCCACAAGTCTGACCTGATTTGGATTCTCCAAGACAAAGTTGTGTCTAATCTCCCACAATGACCTAATTATGGACTGGTTCAGTAGAGCGAACTTGTACGACTTGCCATGTCTCACTGTTTCATCCTTAATCTCTAAAATTGATAGCAAAGAAACTAAAGTCTGTGTACTTGTGACCACTTTTTACGGCACTCCAATATGATGCCTAGATAGAAATTTATTGAACTTTTTCCACGATCACCTCTTTGAGATGAAATTCAGGAGCTTGAAAAAGCACTATCCTCCATAGATCATATCTCCAAAAATATTATGAACCAATCTCTGAAATGTTTTGAAGAATTTCTTTGGGATTTCAAATTTGCACCATAAGAATTTCAGATTCTAAACCTTCGTAGAAAAAATGTTATAGTGCAAATTCCACAATGACCTGTTTAGGAGCCTGAAAAAAGACCTAACTTCCACAAATCATATCTCCAAAAATATTGTGAAACAAGCTCTAAAATTTTTAGAAAATCGTCCTTAGGATATCAGCTTCGCACGCTAAAAATTTCAGCTTCTGAAACTTCGTAGAAAAAAATTTATAGCGAAAATGCCACGATGACCTGCTTGGAGCAGCGAAACCCTAGAATCCAAAGCCCTGATACCAAATGTTGTGTAATCCTAGCTGACCTAACAATAATAATTTAAGGGCACAATAATAACAATATGGGGGTTACAAGGGTACAATAATAACAATAAGGGGGTTACACTAACAACAATAAGGGACTATACTAGTAATATAGGGACCTATCACGATCCATAATGAAACACATACCCAGATGTGCTCTTTATATCATCTACAATTCCAACCCAATAAATATCAGTGTAACCAATCAACATAAAATTATCAGTTGAGGAGTATAACACACCATACTCCTTTTTTCCATTCACATACCTTAGAATTCTCTTGGCTTCTTTCCAGTGAGTTTTCTTTGGTGTTTCCATGAATCTAGAAATTAAAATTACATCATACATAATAGCAGGCCTAGTTGCAGTCAAATACATTAGACTACCAACTATGTTTTTGTACAATGTCGGATCGACATTCTTGCTACAATATTCCTTTCTTAATTTCAACACCATGAAGCTTGGAGTTACAACTGATTTGTTGTGTTGCATGTTAAACCTCTTCAAACACTTCTACTGCATCTTTTTCTTGGGAAATAAAAATTCCCTTTTCATTTTGCTAAAGTATCTCAATAAGCCTAAATCAGTCATTTCAAATTCACTCTTCATGACTGCTTTAAAATGAGTAATGAGAGAAAATTGATTGTCAATAAAGATTAAATCATATACATATAAAAAAACTATAAGGATCTTAACATCATTTTTTTTAATGTATATTGTGGGTTCACCATCACATTTTTCAAACCCATTTTCTGTCAGGTAAGCATCAATTATGTTGTACCACACTCTTGGTGCTTGCTTCAGCCCATAAAAATATTTCTTCAACTTTCACACTTTGTGCTCTTGGCCTTCAATCTCATATTCTAGAGGTTGTTCAACATATACCTCCCGCTTCAACACTCCATTCAGAAATGTTGATTTGACATTCATTTGGTAGAATTTCCACTTTTTTTGTGATACAATGGACAACACTGTCTGCATTGTCTCCATCCTTTCAACTGGTGCAAAGGTTTCTTCATAATCTCTTCCTTGTTGCTGCTTGTAGCTTTTGACAACAAGTATTGCTTTATGCCTTTCTATTTTGCCTTCAGCATTGCTTTTGGTCTTGTAGACCCATTTTACTAAAATTAATTCCTTACCTTGAGGGAGTTCCACTAACTCCTATGTGTCATTATTTTCTATCTCACCAATCTCTTCATTCACTGCTTCAATCCATTTTTCCTCTTTTACTGTATCTTAAAAATGGATTAGGTCATCAAAATGAAAAAACAATGAAAATAAAGAGTTCAGATCATTATTATTATGTTAAGTCCCTATATTAATAGTGTAGATCCTTATTATGTTAGTGTAGCCCCCCTTATTGTTATTTTTGTACCCCTATAACCCCCATATTTGTATTATTGTGCCCTTACATTATTATTTTTAGGTCGCCTAGAATTACATTGTGGCCCCACTAGGATTACATTGTGGCTCCATGGACTCCTATATATAGAAAGGAGGTTTTTTCATTTGTATCATCCAAGAATTGTTCATTCATGTAATGTATTAGAGGTTTCCCCCTCTAAGTGGCTTATTTATAAGTTGTTGATATCTCTTTTCTTCTATTTTTGGAGCTGGTTTCACAACATTTGGTATTAGAGCTTTGGATTCTAGGGTTTTTGCTGCTCCAAATCGGTCATCGTGGAATTTTCGCTATAATTTTTTTTCTACGAAGGTTCAAACGCTGAAATTTTTAGTGTGAAACTGAAATCCTTAGGAACATCGTCACAAAATTTCAGAACTTGGTTCGCCATATTTTTTGATATGATCGTGGAAGTTATGTTTTTTTCAAAGTTCTCGAATTCCATCTCAAAGAGGTGATCGTGTGAAAATCTTCGTAACTCTCTTCTAAGCATCGGATTGGAATTTGGTAAAAAGGACTGGAAGTACACAAACCATAGTTTATTTTCTATCAATTTCGTAGCATGGCGGCTATGGAAGAACTTTCTCGTAGAATATTCCACATGGGAGGATGAGAATTTTATATAGAAGCATCAAGAAATAATCAAGCATTGAGGACAACACTTTTTTGAAGGAGAGGGGAATGTTAAGTCCCTATCTTAATAGTTTAGTCCCTTATTATGTTAGTGTAGCCCCTTATTGTTATTTTTGTACCCCCGTAACCCCTCAAGAGTTTGTATATTGTCTTTGCATATTATTATAGGCTCATTTAGGATTACATTCTGGCCCCATGGACTCCTATATATATAGAAAGGAGGTTTTGTAATTTGAATCATCCAAGAATTGTTCATTCATGTAATGTATTGGAGGTTTCCCCCTCGAAGTGGCTTATTTCTAAGGCGTTGATATCTCTTTCCTTCTCTTTTTGGAGCTGGTTTCACAACATATTATCAGCTTCTTGCTCATAAATTTCACTCAAATTTATGAAACTTGGTCTTCTTAGTGTGCTTGGAGTTCCACTTGAACTCGAGGGAGTTTCTGATCCCTGTGGTATTCTTGGAGAAGCACTTCCTTGATTTCTCAAAGCTTTTTTGTTTCCTTCTTATGGTGTGCTCTGTTATGCTTGTGTAGGTGGAGGAGGAGCCACCGTGGAGGAATTATTTCCAGCAATCAATTCCTCTTGCTCTTCATGAGACACACATGTCTTCACATTCAGTGTCTTCTCTAAGCTTCCATCCCAAGCTTCTTCTTCAATAAAATGCACATCTCTATTGATTATAAATTTCTTGATTGATCGATTATAGAGTCAGGGTTACTGACTCATCACCGTATCCAAAAAATATACTTATCCTTTTGTCCAATCTTTTCATAGTTGGATCTCTGGGATTTGCATATCACACACATTCGAGAATTTTCATGTGAGTGACAAATTGCTTTGTTCCAATCCATGCTTCTTCCGAAATACTGTTCATAACAACTTTGGTCAGTATCTATTTATAATATAGTCGCACAATTTATAGCTTCAACCTAATACTCATTTGGCAAATGTTTTTCCTTCAAAGATACTTCTCGGACCATGCCCATGATGGTCATTTTCCTTTCTCATAAAGGGATGTTTGTTGTATGTATATATTGTGTACCTTAGTATGACATTCTCCTGATAGAAATGTAGGAAATATTTGGAGATATATTCTCCACCTCTATCAGTTCTCAACACTTTGATGTAGTGCCCACTCTGCTTCTGAACAAGAGATTTGAAGTGGTACAAATGTTCAAACACTTCACTCTTCTATTTCAAGAAGTACACCCATGTCTTTCTGGTATAATTATCTATGAATGTCAAAGCATAATGGTTTCCAGCTAAACATGGTGTTTGCATTGATCCACAAAAATCTGAGTGGAAAATCTCTAAGGGTGCCTTTTCCCTTATACTCTTCAATGTTGGGAATGCTTCTCTATTTTTTTTGCCCAAGATGCAACCTTCACATAGGTTGTCTAGTTTATCTATGAGTGGTAATCCTTTTAACATCCCTTTTCTATGCAAGAGGTTCAAGCCTCCAAAATTGAGATGTCCAAATCTCAAATGCCATAACTAGTTTTCGTCTTTCAATTCTTCTTGAAAGACCTCTTGTGTGAATACTGCTACTACACCTCCTTCCTTCAAGTCTGTTATGAGCTTTCGAGGAAACATCCTATTCTTTTTCATATGCACTTTTGCAATGAACATTTTACTTGAAGGTATGTCCATGATAGTGCACACATTATTCTTAAAAAATACAATGTAGCCTTTGTTCACGAGTTGTCCAATGCTCAGAAGGTTACATTTAAGGCCAGGTACATAATATACATCTGGCACAAAATTTTTTCCTCCCTTCCTTGTGAGTCTTGATACTCTTACTTTTCCCATGACAGAGACATTTCTTTCAGTCCCCGTTGTCACTTCAGACTTAACATTTTCATTCAGATTGAAAAGAATTGATATGTTTCCAGTCATGTGGTTACTACAACCTAAGTCTAAGAACCATACATCTTCTTGTTTTTCTTGTGCTACATTACATGTTAAAATAACATTACTCTGGTTCTTATCTTCTTTTGCAAAATTAACATTTTTCCTATTATTCATGTGATTTTGTTTATTTCTACATTCATTGGCATAATTCTCATAATTTTTACAATAATTACATTCGACTTGGGATTTGTCGTACCTTTTTCCATGTGCTTGACTCTGGATTGAGCCTTCACTTTGATTATGGTTGTTTCCCCTTCCACTTGTGATTATAAGGCTGTTTATTCCACTTGTCTGTGGGCTTCTTCCTTCTCCTTAGTAGTTTGATCATCCTTGACCTTTACCTTTGCCAAAAGACATTTTTGTCTTGGAGGCATGCTCCAATGAGGAGTTCGTTGTTCTGTTCAGTATATTTTCATGAGACATGAGGAATTCACAAAGCTCATCCACTACAAATTGTGAGAGA
Organism: Pinus albicaulis; assembly: GCA_034641835.2. Taxonomy (NCBI): domain Eukaryota; kingdom Viridiplantae; phylum Streptophyta; class Pinopsida; order Pinales; family Pinaceae; genus Pinus; species Pinus albicaulis. The sequence continues at coordinate 48,225 of JAXQQM020066770.1, read as the reverse complement.
TCCTTTGTCTCTTCTATTTCCACCACATGAGGGTAGACTTCTGAAGATTTTCTCCACTATTCTTCTTTGCTCAAGTGTCTCTCCATGAGGCCTTATCTGGGTAACCATATCAATCACATGTGTGAAGAATGATTCTATGTTATCAGAACCTTTCATACAGAGAGTTTCAAAGTCTCTACTTAGCATTTGTAGCTTTGATGTCTTCACCTTCTCCACCCCTTGATAGGTTGTTTTGAGAATATCCAATGCCTCCTTAGACTTTGTTGCAGCTACAATCCTCGAGAAAATACTCTCGTGCACTACTTGAAAGAGATATAAGAGGACTTTGGAGCCCTTCTTCTTATTATCTCTCAACAAGTCTCTTTATGTTGTTGTCAAAGCAGCCAATGCTGCTACATCTACTCGTTCTTGGAAACCTTGTTCCACCAGCTCCCATATATCCTGTGAAGAAAATAGGGCCTTCATTGTAATGGCCCAATATTCATAGTTAATCCCATTCAACTATGGTATTTGGGGATTTTTCAGGTTTGTGCCTGCTACTGCCATTCTGAATGTGTTAAAAAAAATCTTCTAGACTGTGTCAAATAGAAGCTTTCTCACTACTGGAGAAATCTGCATCTCAAACCAATATTACAGCTTCTACAATAAATAGATATTTTTATTTTACTCAGAGCCTACACCTGCTCTGGTACCATGCTGGAATTTCTGAATACAATTAGATAGAGGAAATGTGTTTCCCCCACAACACAGAGACTACAACAAATTAATGTTGAAAATACAAACAATCGTACACACAGATACTGTTATACACAGGAGAGGAATGCGATTCGTTTTTCTATTCAACTCACTAAAAACAATTGAAATTACATTTCTTATACAAATGGTCGAAGCATAAAAACAAAATTCTAATCAATGCGATTGAATTGCGGAACAAAAGTTCAACAATCAATCATCATTGGGCTGCCAAAAGACCCATTTCTTCATTTAATTGGCACGCAGGCCGTATTCTGCTTATATACAAAAACACGCGAAGACGTGTTCAAAGACACAAACTAGAAGACTTCAAACTTTATGTGATTCGGCTTGAGTCCTCATCGCATCTCGCTCCTCATCACAGATTGCAGATTGGCGATTTTAACTTTTATCTGGCGCGAAAAGGGATAAACATAAAAGGTTGCGGGCACGATGTGCGATGGCATGATCATACCGAAAATCAAGTAACACATGCTAGAACATTTTATGGGAAAACATAAATGGTTGTGAATGCAATGTGCGATAACACAATCACATCGCATGTCAACTAGCTTAACTTGCAGTTATGGAAAGGTAAGTGGTAAAAAAAGTGAAATGCGCTCTACGGGTGGCTTAAACAAAGGTAAGTGCGGTAATAAAAATACAAAGGATTGCGGTGGTTTGAAAATGCAGTAAATGTTTCATGAGTCCCACCAATATTGCATCGGCAAAGACTTAACTTAACAACGGAAAGGATTATGGGTAAATGCTAAATGTTGTGACATGCACTTGCGGGCAAAAAGGTAATTCAATGTGGTAGATGGAATTTAACACAAAGTTTAAAGGCTCGGGTACTCTATTGATATTTTGCGTGGATTACGTGAAGATGCCTCTAGCTTCTTGGATCTGTTGCTTGTCGTTATCTGTGCAAAATTTATGGAATTGTGGGCTGCTGTCGCTTCTTAGTCATGGCAGTGGTTGGGAGTAAAATTCCAACACTTTTCGTGAAAGGAATTTGATGATCTGCGATAGTTTTTGGATGATACCCTATTTAGTTTCCCTTTTGAAGGAGGACAATGGGTCAGCAGCATGTTAGACAAGGCATTCCAAGGTGAAATTTTGATTGCCTTCGACAATTTCATAAATGAATATTCACCAGCTTTTGCTGATGAAATAGTGTCGAATCCGCAAAGCTTCATTGGCGGATCTGCCACAACAAGACGAAATGGAGACAAAAGTGTTTAAGACAAGTGATGTGAGGATTTTGATGAATGCCCCCATTTTTGGGAGAAAACCTAATTAGTTTCTTGTTGAGGGGCCTGTTGGACAACACTACAAAATCCACGGATCGTCTTACTCCCAATGCTCGTCGTAGATGACAATTACGGATTCACTATGCAATGGTTAGACTACATCTGTGAACAAATCACACCATGTTTTTTTATACTTATACCCAAAATGAGTATGCCCAATATCCTTTTCTTGAGCTCCTAGATAATCATTACCAAGGTTTAGCATTTGGGGGCCTTTCGTTTAGGAAGCCAATCAAGTTTTATTTAATCCCATTGATTTTTTTGATGAAGAATTAGTTTTTAAGTGTTGAGGGGTTTCGGTAGTGAATTATATTATATATCATTTTTTGGGAGTTAAATGAGTTAAGAAAGTCATCCAACTATGACCATTTTCAAGGAAGGTCGTTATAACTCACTAATTTCTTATGATTTTTGAATAGTCCACTTAGCACTCATTGTATCGATTAATACTCACAAAGGTGAAAAAATGGGATTGAAACTAGTGAAATTATATGATTATGCAAAGCTAAATCTGTACATCTTGGATCATGGTGGGGTTTCTTTTCTCATAAACATAATTATAATTAGATTACGAAGACATTCATATATTTGAAATAATACTATTTGATGATGATTCAAATAAATGTGTTGGGTAGGCATTTCAGCTCTCTTTGTTATATCAGTTTTTTGATATCTATTGTGTGAAATTACACAGGGTATTATATGAAATTACAAGGGAGCTTTGTATACATTATATTTAATGAATTTAGTTGAATCAACCACTTTCTTTCCTAAATGGAAGAATACATGTTTGAATCATGGATTGATGGGTTTTGCATATTACGAGGGACTGGAACTGATGAGCCACCTAGAAGAACACCCATTTGAATTTTTGAAGTCACTAAATGTTGTTTTTTGCGTACACGGAGGAGTTTGGATTGGGTTCTTCGTTATTAATTAACTATTTTGTTCAAATATGTAAAACATTATGGCTTGGAAATTTAGAGTTGATAATTCGCCCAACTGCTTTAGCTAGAAAAAATACCCATTTGAAGCCATGGAGTGATGGTTGTTGCATATAGTAAAGATTTTGAATAGGGTCTTCGGTGAATATTCTCATCATATCTATATAAATATTTTGGAAATTTGTAATTGATGCACCAGCCGCCTGTTTTTTAAGCCATGAAAATACCCATTTTGAAACAAGGGATGGGTGGTGGTTGCATAATGGCAGGAATTTGAATGGTGTCTTAGGCAATTATTCTTTTCATATCTGTTTAATATTTTGCATTGGAAAATTTGTAGTTGAGAAGTTGTCTCTACTATTTTAGCTAGAAGAATATGTTAGGCAATTAATTCTTGGGTTAGTTTATGTTAGGTAATAGGTTATTAGAACCCAAGAGATCTAGGGAACTGATTCAACAGTTTCTTGATGTATTTATATGTGTATACATTGTACATCATTCCTTGAGACATTCATTAATATATTGTTGAAGTTTGTTTCCAGTTTATGTTGTGTTGTGTGTCCTACATAATGCCAGTTTGAAACCATAGATTGATGGGCTTTGTATATTCGTAGAAATTGGATTTGGGTCTTTTGTGATAATCCTTTTCATATCTGTAATTTTGGTTCCAAAAATTCTTTATGTGATTTCCCGGAAAATTTATAATAAATTTTGTATCATCTTTGGGCTTCGAAATTACGGTTGATGAATCACCCACATCCTTAATACCTTTTGAAAGCCATCGATTGATGGGTTCCGCATATTCGCAGCAATTCGAATAAGGTATTTTGTAATTATTTTCGCTTCATATCTCAATAATGTTTTGGCTCAGAAATCTACAGTTAGTATTTGGGTTTGTACTTCTGGTCTAACCATCTATTTTAAAGGAGCAAGCATAGAGACCATGGCAAAGAAATTGGGACATATTCTCTTTTATTTGTGCTAAGAAAGATGTAGTGATGTTTGGGCTAAGAAACACGTAACCACGCTTGTGTTCAATTTTAGGCGTGATTTGTGTTTTGTTTGTAATTTATATATTGTTTTCTTTTTAAAAAATAGAGTTTTATAAAATGAAAACACTTCAAAAGGTAAAATTTGAACAATATTTTTCACAATGCATGCTATTATCAGTTGAATATATACCAATACTAACACATACCCAACTAAACATATGCATGTTGAGGTTGGATATCTCAAATTCAATATATTATGCATTTTCCACGAGTGGACTTGGGAGATATATCCTCGAACTTGGTGCATATCAAGTTTGGTTTTAGACTGGTCTGTGGTAGTGTTCATATTTAATTTACATACTACATCGTTTAAATTCAATGCACTGTTAAACACATGGAGTGTACATGGATTCCCCCATCCCTACCCGGACTGCAGATCACCTTGTTTCTCTTCATTGAGGCTGGATTTTCCTCTCCCATCTTCTTGTAGAATTAACTTTAATAGAATATTAGAATTAACTTTAATAGAATATTGTTTTCAGCCTTATATTGGTTATTTATTTAGTATGTGGAGGTAGAAAATAAGTTGGGTCCATGTCAGTAGATGTTTCATCAAATTTGAGGGGTAGAGTTGACTTTCTGAATCGTCAATACAGCTGTTGATTTTGCAAATTTGTAAAAGCTTTAGTTTTCATTCACATCTAGATTCAGGATATTGCATCACAATATCATAGGTTTGTGTGGAACACATCTAGACCTTTCTTAGAAGTTGGAACTGCAGAATTTTTGTTTTATTACGATGGCCAGAAAAGCATTTTTAGCATTTCTATGATAGGTAACATGAGTTCTGAAGACTGATAAAATAACCAGATTTAATGTTGAGGTGTGAAAGAGAGGTGAAAATATAATATCGATATATAAGCGACATCATGCAATGAGCACAACTTAATCTAGCCAAGCCTAAGCTGTGAAATATATTTCTGGCTGTGTAAGCAGGGAAAATATTTTTTTGGTGGTATTATTATAGGCTAAGGCGTTGAGGAGTTGAGTCCTTGGGGCTAACAGAAGTTTGGATATCATCAAATTTATGGACTTAATTTACTTTAGCTTTTCAGAATTTGGACATGCCAGGACCGCTGAATTTCCTTCTCAAATTTAAAATCAAATGAATTCTTCGTTGATGTCAGTTGTTCATTCAAGGATTCCCTTGATTAGTAGTTCATGTGCTTATACGCAAGTTTCCTTTTTACAATCCATTAACAATGATACAACTCAGACCCTTCATCCTCTCAAACTGTAAAGAATGTATGCAGGTTATTACATTTCTCTTGCACTCTTCTTTTGAACAGGAAAAGTGGCAACAAGGTGTTAGAAAAAGATGAAAAAACCATATGTTCCTGCTAGCAGGAAAAACCCTTCCTGCTGTCACATTTGTGTTGGCCACAACATCTGTGTACGTCTACTTACAACTCAATTCATGAGACATACCTTCTCATTTTGTCTAAATCAAATTTCAGACTACAAGTAATATGTATTACCATGCTTTGGGTTCAATATTTTAAACATGTTTGGTTATGTGAGATTTCCACATTGGTAAAAATACTGCAGTCATGGCCTCTCAGAAATAGTTTTGGAGACCTCCAAAAACTCCAGAATATAACAAATTAAGAATAAGGATTCCTGTTACTTTCTCTGCTCCACTTAAATTGTTTTATTTGGTGTGGCCAATGGTTCAGAATGGAGAAACTTTATGTGAGAAGTAAGTATGGTCGAGCAAACGTTGTAGGCACGATTCTTGGTGTGGGTGGTGCAATGAATATGACATTATACCAGGTCCCTGTACTCCTCACAGTCCTTCATGAGCATGAACTTAACACAAGGATGTTGGGGGCGTTAGTGATGTTTGGGAGCTCTATATTTTAATCTATCTGGATGACTTTTCAGGTCTAATCTGGAAACCCATAATTTTTCATCCCACCTGGAAATATGAGACATGTGCAAAGTTTATATTGTTTTGATTACAGGTTCCGGCTGTGAGGAAATATCCAGCTAAAGTATCATTAACATCAGTCATGTTGCTACAAGGAACAGTACAATCCATTTGGTTGGCTTTATGTTTTAAGCCAAATGCCTCTGCTTGGAAGCTACAATGGGGCATTCAGCTTCTCACCATTCTTGACACTGTGACACTCGTTTCTCTATTACTTGAACATATCTTCAAGCATCCATTTCCTTCACATTATGTACTGTTTTGTGTGGTAAAACCAGTTGAGAGCCTAGTATCTGCTTTTGAAAATATGCGTTCATATTGGTGCAGGGGATATTATGTTCATGTTTCACCTTCTTTGTACATATGTACTGCATACCTGTAAGAGGACCAATCTTTGTTGCAATGTTTCACCCTGCAATAACAGTATTGGTTGCAATTATGGAACATTCCATGCTTCACATAAAATTTCACCTCGAAGGTCATCAGCCCATATCTTGCCAATTTTATTTAATTCAACATTGGTGTGATTAAATGTGATTTTGATCATCACGGTTTTTGCTGTTCGGTGTGCAGTTTGTTGCGAACAATATTGATCATGGCTAGACTTTATACATCACTGTGGGGAAGGAAAACAATGATTACAATAACGGATCTAACACTCACAACACCACAAATTGCAGCGTGGACATTAACGAACCCCTCTTACAAGATGACGCCTCTCATGAATCACATGCATCAAATACATAACAGTCATAACCATATGTACAGTCATATCTCTCAAATACGTAACAGTCATGGCCATACCAGTGTTTCTGAAACCAGCAAAAAAAAATGTGGATTTGATAATGAAATCACAAGAGTCTCAGCTTTGAAGGAGGATGGATATTTAGATACAGTAAAATAGGCCACATGGAATCTTGTGCAACCAACAGCACCTCCATTGCCAGGGTCCCTTTCACCTTCTGCCCAACGGCAAATTTTCTCAAGTGGCTAGATGTTGCATTCTTTCCGTGTACTGTTTTACAATATTATTAAAAAGAAGTCCAAAATTTACGAAACACAGTAAAACATGGTTGTTATTAATTTTTAACAGAGTAGTCTAAAATTTTATTTTGCTTAAAAATTAATATTTTTAGAAATCGAAAACTGAGTTATATCTATCCAGCATCAAGATTTTAGATGCTCTTATATTTTGATGTTTTGATGGTAATAAATTCATTTCTACCTTCAACATGGACTCCACTCAAAACACCCCCGAAAGCCGAGTCTTTTCTGAAAATAAGGGAACCTTTTATTTCACAGCATAAATTTAATTTATTGTAATGTAATTGTCTACACATTTTCAAATCATAAAATACCTATATGGAAACATTGATAAAACTTCATAAACAAAACAAAAGAAATCAAATTGATAGGTCATATGTCAAGTTGTCAACAAGGTCCTTCCTCATTATAAGACTTTGATATTAAGCATATGTAGAATCTCATCATAACAAAAATCTCGCAATATCAAAAGAGAAATTTCCAGCCTTCCCACATAATCATTCAAGATAATACAATCAACCTCAGGTTGATGCATTTTTTATTTGCAACCATCAGAGTTAGATCTTATTTATATCTTATGTGTGCCTTCGATAAAAATTATATAACTATATATGACTCAAGGTCTTGAAACCATAATACTCGTACTGCACGTGTCATATTCATGGGCACTTACGTCTATTGTTACGTGTTCTCATGTTCGCATAGCAAGGGCATACATTCTCGTTTCCAGATGTACCTGGAGGGACACAGTGGCATCTCGCACAACAGGTGCCACAAGCTCTTAAACATATCTTTTGACGGGATGCCTTTTTACATCTTTCTCCACATGCTGCTTTGCAATCTGCGTTAATCAATGCATTCCCCAATTAATAATGCTGAGTATAAGGCTTGATTTCTTAAGACAACTTAAAAGAGCAAAGGAACTTTTTCTTCCTCTTCATCTGTGCCAATTCAATGAAAGACTTAGTACAAATGGTTTTTTAAGATAGAGTTGTTAGTTGTATTTGTTCATTAGTTTGATTCTCTTTGTTGCGGGGAGACCTATAGTCATTGTTTATGGTTTTTCTGGTTTATTATTCATCAAATGTAGGAAGCATTTTTTTTTAATGTATGAGAGAAAAAATAAAGTATCTTTTTATGAAAATGAGGTTATAAAATTTTTTTTTTCTTTTTCTCAATAGTCTCTCATTAATCTTCTTCTATATATTTTCTCATCAATCTTCTCTTATAATAAAGTAGTTTGTTTGAGGGGCCTTTCTAGAAATGGTTAAAATTCTAGAAATTAAGTAATTAAAAATAAATCAGCAAGAAATTATGTATTCACTTTACAATAAAAAAATATCAAATATTTGCTAGTTTAAAAGACAGTTTAAATAAACCATCAACATTCTTTTAACTTTAAGTATCTTACACCAAAAAAGAAATTCCATTATCCTAACTCTGAATTATCTTTCTAAGATTAAAGGAACATAAAATATATAAGTCAACCTTTGGAGCCTTAAAAAAACCAAAAAATTATATCTATAAAAATGAGGAATGTTAAACTATTTTCTCACCTAAAAAGAAAACTAAACAAAGCTTTAAAACCTAAGAATATAATAATAAAATAATTTGAGATACAAATTTCAAAAATTTAGTAACCATAAAATTTAAATATAATAAAAATTAAACACAAAATATACTATATACAAACACTAAAAACCAATTAAAAAATAGACTATGCTAAAAGAAAAGCTCCTAAATAACAAGGTAAAAATAAAAAATAAATCATAAAGAAATTAAAAGCAACATTTCTATAAAAATAACAAAATATAAGTATATTCAAAATAAAACATAAAATATAAAACCCATTAAAAAACAGACTATGATAAAAAAAAAATAAAAAAAAATCATAAATAAGTTAAAGACAACATTTGTATAAAAATAACCAAACATAAAATGTAAAGGAAAACTAAAGAACACATTGTTTCCCTTCCTGCATGTTTTAAAGTCTAGAGATACAATAAGTAGAATTTAAATATATAAGTGTAATGCATTTGTATATAAAAATAAGTAATTAGGTGACAGTGGAAAAGTGTAAGATACTTATGAGGCTTAAGAACTGTACAAAATTATAAATTAATTGCTTACCTATCGGAGCACTTTGGGGAGGACTTGAAGTTGGAGCTCCTGCGGGAGCGCTTGGAGATTTTGCGGGAGCACTGGAAGTTTTAGGTGGTGAGATTGGCGAAGAAACTATTAAACCAAAAAAAAATACAAAAAACATATTAGTTTAATTAAATTGTTCTTAATATTACATTGTAGAATAGATAAAATATGCAATATTCCAATTTCAATTGAAATAAATTAAAGTATTGCAAGATTTAAATATGAAGTAGCTTAATCCATTGGGGTTAAAGGTTACTATGACAGTCTTTCAAAAAAACTTTACCTGGAACCCCATAGGACGTTAAAGGGAACACTGCAACAAAAAAATAAAGTTAGCTTAAGTAGAAAAAAAAATGGTAAGACTGAAAGCTTAAAAGCTAATTATTTAGATTGTCTTGAGAAAATACAACTTTAAATATAATACCTCCAGGATGTTTAACAAAATACACTTTTGAAAAACTCTGACTTCACCAGAGAAATTTGAAAGTAACAACAACTATTGATATCAAAATGAGACAACAAATATCTTAACGAAATCAGATTTTACAAGAAAATTGAAAGAAGCATTGACAACAAGAACTCACAATAAAAAATAATCAACCAATAATGGATGAAATGAGCATTGAATACAAACAACAACCGACAATAATTGGTGTGAAAGACAAGCAACACCCAAGAACAAGTTAAATCATCATCAACCAGAAGTGTTTCCAAAATGAAATTGAAATTGATATTAAAAAATTAAAACAGTAACAGTGACAAAATTGATGCCTATGCTTTTGTTGTCAACCCCCAAAACAATATCAAACATTAAAAAAAGGGCGGCGGCAATACAATGTACGCCTTTTAGAGTAGATACCTATTGCCTCCTGAAGCCATCTGCTCATTCCATTTTCTTGCAGCTAGAATCAGGAAAAAAGGAACCCAATGCGATTAGCTCAATATATGTCAAAATGGGCCTCTTTACTCCTATGAGAAATAATTATATTACTAGATTAATATTCAAAATGTAAATACTCACATCATCTGTTGCTGAATCTCCTGACCCAGTGGCTTCCACGTAGATCTGCGAATTCATGGATAAAAAGCAGCTAAATCAATCATTCATATATATATATATAAAGACTTACAGAACACAATTTACTTGGAAGAAAGGGATTTCCACTATAATAATAAACATGTAAACGCAAATGGCAATTCAATACTTAAGAAAAAGAAAATTTCTTACTGGAACAGCAAGTACTATCACCACCAGATACAGAACAAAAATCCTTCCTGGAGAATCCATAGGAAAAGCTTATAAGAAGAATAAATTTAATGAATATTTCAGCGTGGCAAGCTGTCGCATGTATATTCTTGACTCTGCAACGCAATTCGAGGGTATGGTTTCAATTTATATTAAACATGTTATTAATGATAATTAATTCACACTTATCTATTTTAATTATAGGATCCAAAATTAAAATAGTATAATATTTAATAAGCAAAAAAAAATCAGTATAAAGATTTAATTAATGATGCTTAAATGTTGGGGTGTTATAATTAAAATGGATAAGTATGAGTTAATTAGTATTAATTCATAATTAATAAGTTAATTCATAATTAATTGTAAGTTATCCATAATATTAAGCTATGGTAAAATTAAAAAATAGAAATTTCAAAATGTTTTAATTAAAGAGATGATGGTATATTATCATATTATACATAAACATAGAAGAGATGTTGTAATATTTTATTTATAAAGATTTTGATTTCATCAAATTACATAAAAATAAAAATAAAGGCAGCTTAGATTCATGTCAATTTTTTATAAGCCTTAGATTTAAATATCTTTTAAATCACTTCTTGGAACTTGGTAAATTCAAAGTTAACAAAGCTACTTTAATTATTAATTAATTATAACTATAACTATAATTATTAATTTTGTAATTTTATTTTTATTTAAATTTTATTCTTATATTTATTTTATATTGATCTAGTCAAAATGTTTACAGGACATTAAAACATCTATGTTATACTAGACTATTATATTATGTTGTGTTGTGTAATCATTTTGACTAGATTTTTACACTCAAAAGAGTTGTAATCATTTTGACTCCGTCAAATAAGTTTCACACTCAAAACTGATGTTTACACATTGAGAAATTTAACTCCTTTTAACCTCTGATAAATTCCATATTAAAATAGAACTAAACTAATTTTATAATTTTTTATTTAAGAAAAGTAATAAATTAATTTATAATAAAAATTTAGGAAATAATAGCTAAACTAGTTATTACAATTTTTTCTTTTTCACAAAATTAATAAATTAATTTGTAATAAAAATTTAAGAAAAAATAACTAGTAATAAATATCTCCACTATTAAGTAAATTATCTTAATTTTAGATTATTTATTATATATGTACAAAAATCTTAACCTCACATTACTATTTTAAATTCCCATTAAAACACTAACAAATAAGTCTTTAATATTAAAGGTATTAAAATTTATTGAATTATTTTTTTAAATAATAGAAAATTCTATTATATAATATTTGTTAAATAAGCCGGCCTGTGACATGTGCTTTTCACGTAATAAGCCCATTTCGTTAAATTAAACCAAAATAAACTATCCAGTTAATATTAGTTTTAGATTATATTCCACAACTTTATAAATTAATTTATTTATAAATATTTTATTATTATTAATATTTATCTATTATAAATAAATAATTGATTTGAATGTATCATATTATCATATACTTGGAATATATTTCATATTACTTGCTTCAATATATATGATAATATTTATTATCTTATAGTAATGGGAGTATATAATATTTATTTATTATGAAACTAAATAGAAATTAATGTTTTAAGTGCATTAGATGATTATATGGTTGGAAGATCAAAAGTATTTCTGTTTTAATTAGCTCAAAGAAAAAAATTAATATAGCCAAGAGAAGGACAAAACTCCCATGATCTCTATAGTGAAACAAGGGGTTGGGCAGTTCCTAAAACATCATAGGTGGAAAGGATATACATCTCACTAGATCTCATTTCATAACCTTCGTTGCAATACCTACCTTCCTAGCCTTTTAACATGTCAAAATTATAGTGAGGTTGAGACACTTCTCTCCAAGCTCTTTGATAATAAGAATACAATTTTAAAACAAACTAAATAATTATCTTCTTTAAGTCAAATAAACCAAAATTTGATCTAAATAGACATTAACCATCATCATAATAATATGAATTATTAATTTAATAAAAAAAAGTTAAATAATAAAAAATAAATAAATTATATATGATATTAAAAAAGACAAATAAATAAATTCTTATTCGCAACACTATGTAATATCAAAATATAGGTCCCTACTATTTGATATTTAATTTAACATTTGCTTTATTAACGGTGGAAAAATCCATTATATTTTAACTATCAAACACAAAATGTGCTATTGTGGTGGTTAATTTATTTCATTAAATTAATTAAAAAATGACTTATCAATTAAAAATATTATTATAGGATTTTATACCTGTTTTTTGAATTATAATTTAATTAAAAATAATTTTCCTTCAAAATATTATACATTATTTTATTTATAAATTAAAGTGGAATATTCTTTATTATTAGTATTTTTGTTTTAAATGCATTATTAATGATGTAATATAAAAAAATATACCCCTAATATCAAAATATTTAATTTAACATTTTCTTTATTAAATGCTGGAAAGATCCATTATATGTTAGCTATCAAACACAGAATGTATTAATTGTGGTATTTAATATATTACATTAAATTAAACAAAAGTGAATTATCAATTTTAGATATTATTATAGAATTTTTAAATATGCTTTTTTTTTTAATTATAATTTCAGTAAAACCAATTTTAAATTATAGTTCAAAATATTATACATTATTTTATTTATAAATTAAAGTTGAATATACCTTATAATTAACATTTTTTTGAAAGTGCATTATATATTTTATATTGATTTTCTTATTTAGTAATGGTAGGAAGGTATAATATTTAGTCTTAACCGTTAGTTCAATTGGTAATTTTTTTTGTAATTGAAAGCACCTTGCTAATGAGAATGAGAGGTTATAGGGTTTGTTAAGGTTTTCTAATAAAATAATGCTAAGTGTTTCCTTTAAGTAGATTTACTCTAAAACTGTTTTGGAAAAAAAAATTTATAATACTTATTTATTATTAAGTTCAGTAAAAATTATTGAATTTATAAGGAATAAATAAATAGTAATTATTAAATAAATTATAAATTATTAGTTAGATTAAGCTCTTTAGTTAGATCAGTCTTTTTGGGTAGTTAAATGTATTTCATTAAGTTAAAGTAAGATGATTTATTAACGTAAAACCAAGTTTATATCATATTTTAGAATTAAAGTGAAGTAAAAATTATTGAATTTAAAAGGAATAAATAAATAATAATTATTAAATAAAATATAAATTATTTCATTATTAGTTAGATTAATATTTTTAGTTAGATTAGTCTTTTTGGTTTGTTAAATGTATTTCATTAAATTAAAGTAAGATGACTTATTAATTTAAAATCAATTTTACATCATATTTTAGAATTATATAAGTTATTCTCTAGTGTATTTGCTCAAATAGTTCTTTGGAAAAAAAAGAGGATATAATAAAATTTTACTATTAAATTTAGTAAAGTTATTGAATTTGTTGGAAAAAATTAAATAATAATAATTAGATAAATTATATATAGTATAGGGAAAAATATAACATTATAAATAATAATTAAATGTTTTAAAAGAATTTTATTATTCATATATTTTAAGGCAAGGCTCTAACAATTGATGTGAATTTAAGTCATTAATAATTAATGTGCATTTTGACCACTACTAGTTTAATATTGATCAATACAATTTATGATTAACACTATGTGATTCATTTCACTAGTTTCAATCCCACTTCTTTGATGATGATGATTACGATGGTTAACGTCCACTCAAACCAATCTTTGGTCTATCAGACCTAAAGAAAAGAGTTATTTAGTTTGTTTTAAGATTTTATTCCTATGCTTGAAAATATTGGAGAGAAGCCTTCTGAGCTCACTATAATTTTGACATCTTAAAAAGCTAGGAAGGTCAGTATTGCAACAAATATTACGAAATTGAGCTCTAATGTGGTTGTAAGAGGAAGTGATTTTCGTCCTCGATGTTGATATTCTCAGAGAGATGGCAGATCCTTTCCATCCATGGTGTTTTAGGAACCATCCAACGACCTGTTTCACTATGGAGCTCATGAGAGTTCGTTCTAATCTTGGCTATATTAATTTTCTTCTTTGAGTTTGTTAAAATAGATAGACACTTTTGATATTCTAGGGTGGGGTTGATGACCTCCTTATAATATCTTAATTTTCTTTTAGCTGCTAGATCTTTCTCACACCACATTTTTCTTTGAACTTAGAAGTAAATTCTGTTTTAATGTTATTAACCTTTTTCAATGCAACATTATCGTCGATCTCCCAATGGTTTAACCAGGCCTTGGTGTATTTATACCAACCTCTTTTAAGTCTTAGGTGGTTTTGGCTGGAATTTAATCCTAGCTTAGGAAGTGTATGGTCTCCTATGATATTGAGCTTATGATTGTACAACAGAAGCCTAACCATAGCTAGGCTCTCGATAGGGGAAATACCCACTTCTATAAGGAGAATAGGATACGATGTATTGATTTTAATTTTAAGGTTATATGTTATAAAATGTTTCTGGATTTGCTCAATATTTCTCCAGGATTCTCTAGAGATGCTGCAACCCCAAACCTCACATCCATATAAGATAATAGGAGTGACTAAAGTTTCAAATAGGAACTTCTTTCTATCCCACATTACGAGGTTTTCCATTTTACAATTATTTTCAAGACCAAAAGAAGCTTTCCAACCCCCATTAATCCTTTTGTGAATGTTATAGTTCTAGTTGAGCTTGTGATGAATATCAATTCCTAGGTACTTGTAAGAAAACACTTCCTCCAAGTTACTATTGTCATACATAAAATTAGCGTAAGTTTCCTTCTTGGATTTGATAACCATAAATTTTGTTTTGTTAGTGTTAACAGACATACCCATTGTAGAGCAGAAATCCTTAAGAAGTCTAAGTTGCTTATCAGGATTAGAAGGGCACCTTGCGAGAATAAAAATATCGTCAGCATAGAGAAGAAGGATGATGACTATCCCAGCTAAGATCGTGCTAGCACATCCTGCTTCCTCTGAACAACCTTCTAGCTTGTCGATGTAAATGCCAAATAGGGTAGGGGAGAGGGGGAAACCTTGTTTAACTCTGATATTACACTTAATATCTTTCAACTAGCCCTCATTGCTCTTTAACTTGGCAATTACATTCTCGTATAACCTTATAGCGGTTGCTCTTAGCTCGAAAGGAAAATTTAGGTCTTCTAATATATTCCATAGGTTGTTTCTAGGAACCATATCAAAAGCCTTTACCGCTGTGAGCATCACTAATGCAATGAGTTGTAAGTGAAATATTCAAAAATTAAATTGGTCAGTTACTACTACCTCTCCTGGAAATGGTCATACATGAATGACATACTTAACTCAGTTGAATCCCAAAAATGGTATCTAATATAATGCACTAGGGAAAACCCTCATACTTAAATACAAAGAGTAAAGGGAGCTCTACTTGAATGGTTCATGAGGCATAACACTTCTAAGGTTTTTCAAATGAGGTAGCATGGTAAGTGGGCTTGATTATGGGGAAAAAATACACAGTTAAGCGTGTTTGAGTCAGATGCATTGTGGGATAGGTGACCTCCTCGGAAGTGCTAGTTACCGGGTGCAAGCCCCGAAAGTGATGACTGACGCTATGTGATTCATTTCACTAGTTTCAATCCCACTTTTTCACCCACTAGTTTCAATCCCACTTCTTCACCCCTGTGAGCATCACGCAATTAAATCCAAAAAATGATATCCAATATAATGCACTGGGAAACCCTCATACTTCAACAACTTATTAAAAAATATGTATTTTTCAATATTATTAAAAATATTATTTCTTAACAATTTGATTTAACCATAACTTGAAGGTTTTATTGCACCCTTTGCATAATATACTACCATGTGGATAAATCCTTCACATAACAGGTAAATTAATATATTGACATAGAGTTAGTTCCCACAATTTAGGTGGGAAGTTTTGAAAAGTTTTCTAGTTTATTTTCCCATCTAATTTGTCTAGACTCGAAGAGTGATTCATTGAAATCACAAGTTTTATGGGTAAGCTCTTCACAATAGAAGTTCCCCATGGTTTTTGAGGATGTTTAATTCATATATGCAGTGAAAAATTTGAACAAAAAATACTCCCTCAATTCAAGCATAAATCTACTAGAAGCTCCAAAAAGCCGCACTTAAACATGACTCCCTATTAATTTAGCATTGAACAATACATTTCAATTTTGATGCAATTTTTGTGAATGTATGGAGTAGTCTTTATAAATCTGAAAAATTTCCAAAAAGTCAGACTTAAAGACTACTCCTTTATTATCTAGTAAAGGAAGGAAGGTATAATACGTCCAAATTATTCAGTTTTTAAAGAGAAACTAAATGATATTAATTAAATAAATTATATACATTTTTCTAAAATAGACATTTGGTTTCTAGACTATATTTCTTCGAAAATTAGCAATTTTCTTTAAATTAAACCACTTATCAACTTAAGATTATTTCTCGATGGCATTGTAGAATTATAAAAAAAAAAAAAAAAATTATAATTAAAAATCACAATTTTATGTTAGTCTTAGTCTAATTTATATACAAGATTACTTTTTTCATGACATTTTTATGATCAATTTTAATCAAAATCCAACAAATTTTTTTAAAAGCTCGAGTTGAAATTCTTTAATCTGTATCATTAGAGTTTCTCATGGGTTTTTCCACAGGGCTAAATCATTTTATACATTCCAAAATGTATTTTAAATATTAAAAAATCACATTCTTTCTTGAAATTGTATGACTATAAATTAGACTATATAAATTATTTTATGATCCAAAACATTAATAATTATTTTATTTATAATATTAAATGAAATATTTTTATTATTAATTTTTTTTCACTATAAAAAATAATTAAATTCTTTAAATACATTATATTATTATATAGTGTGAATGTATTTCATGTTGCTTGCATTATTTATGTAAGGCATATATAATAATATTTATTATCTAGGAATCATAGGAAGGTATAATACTTTATTAAATTAGAAATTATTGAATTTATAAGGAATGTTTAAATAAATTATATATATAGTATTGGGAAAGAACTTATGTATATAGTGTTAGGAAAGAACTATTTGGTATATTAGTTAGATTAGATTAAGCATAGTCTAATCTAATTAATAGATCATTTTTCCAATGTAGTTAAAATTTTCTAAGATATGGTAGAGATTTTTAAGAATTATAAGTTTAATTTGTTTAATTTGTAAATTTTGAGTGTCACATGGGTTATTTAGGGTGCTCAATCTAATCATGGATTCAAAAGTTCATTTTAAACCAAAAAAATAAAATCACAATCTTGCTTAAAAGTACTAGGAGATGACCAAAAGGTAATGTCATCTATTAGTTAAAATTAACCTATTTATAAGAGTTTTCTAAACATGAAATGTTTTATCTCAGAAAAAAATTGTTTTTATGGAAAGTTTTTGATGAAATCTCATCCTATATATATTTTTGAAAATTTAGGTTATAGATATTTTTTTTAGAGTTTTAGTTACTCTAGGAGTTCTTGAGGATTTTTAATATATTTCCGCCATTAAAACAATGATTCATATTCTCATAGTTTCAGATTTTTTGAAAAAAAAGGTGTTAAATTCTCAGGTGAATTCATCATTTGCTTAAAGAAGTGATTTATATATAATTGATATTAAATATTATTTTAATTAGTAATAATTTTATTTATCATAAAATTAGATAACATATGAAAAAAATTAGAAATTATTTCTATGAACTAGCATAATAAGACATATAAAATATAATAATTTTAGATAAAATATGACAAGAAGAACAATATTTAAAATTATAATACATACATACACACATACATATATAAATGATGCAAGAGTCCCAACGAGTCAACAATTTGAGACCCAAAGGGGGAGTCATGTAAAATATGAAAAGGAATTATTTCCTCATTTTAAATAATACAAATTAGAATTAGCAAAGTGTATTTTGGAGACAAGTGTCTTGATTTTGGAAGAATATAGGAGTAATAGGTTGTTAGTCAGCTTAAGGAGTTGGCTTTTCTTATGAGATCATGCTTTGGGGTTAATGTGGCCTTTATAATTGAAATTAAAATCTTATAATTTGTGAGGTAGTTTAGGGCTAGGACAAGTGTCTAAAGAAATATCTCAATTCAGCTCCTTGTTTATATGTATATGCATAGACTTAATATAGAGGTTTTATCGAAAGGGATAGAGTTCAAGAGCTTGAATAACGAGCCATCATTCTTTGTAAATACTCTTTTTGAATTTAATCGAGTTAGCATGATTTTTTGTGACTGCTCCATGTCAAAATATATGTTAAGTTTATGTTAGTGGGAGGAAATACCTTTTTTTGTTAAAGAGCATAGAGAACTCATCTGGTGAATGGCGGTCGAAACAATGCCATTATAGGTTTAATACCTCCAGGTCCAAAAAGTGGAACTAGTGTGACTGGATGCAAGTATTATGGTCATCGATCATTGACGTGATAAAAGTCGTTTAATCCACCATTGGGAAACCACCCTTGGATGAGAATATTTGAAATCAATAAGCATGGGAATAAATAAGGTTCATGTTCTATCCCTTATGAGTCCAACATTATAATGAGTTAATTCAAAGTTGCATCAATAAGGAAGGCTCTTACTACAACGAGCCTAAGAATTTCATCCCTTGCATGAAGATTAAGGAATCAAAAGTTGAATAATGTTGATAGGGAATTTTTTTTTCACCTAACTTTATGGCAGAGTCCCTTTAGTGAGGGTAACATTCACTTGGATCTATTCTACCTCGAAAGAGTCAGACCAAGAGCTTTTCTAGCACTTTCAATGTGATCCTCACTCTAACTTTGAAAAGACTGGTTATTAACTTCGTGTTTTGAAAAGTAAGGATCATGTGGGATAATTGTTGTAACAACCCTAGTTAAAGTCCGTGTAATAAATTTAATAAAGGAAAAACAATAACCAAGGTCATGGGACACATATTCCAAGTTTATTTTTACAAAAAAACATAGTGACAGGGATCATTGGTGCTTAATTAATAGCTGTGGAAATTGACAAAGGAAAAGTGGCATTAATTGGAATCTACTTATGAAAATAATGGAAAATAGGAGAAAAGGAAGGTGAAAGGTCACATGTGGCATGTCAGAATGAAAGTGAAGGAAAAATAGAGAAAATGAAGAAAAGAGAGGCCTCAATGATAAAAATTCTTCCGATGATCAGTTCACGACTTTTTGTAGTCGTTTTTTTTTTTTTTGAGTTCAGGCTTTCACACCATCATTCTATTCTCTCTCTCACATAATCTTAGAAACTTAGATTCTTCTAGAAGAACTCTTGGAGGAGTGTGTCATACATGGGATTTGAAGCAAGAAGGAAAAGGAAGAGTAGAAGCACAATGGGACAATGCAATCACCAACTACAATGGGTTTTACATACATGACCGATATGTGTGTATGACTTCCTTACTAGTTTTAACATTCATGACACATGCATGTGGTTTCTTAGTTTTGATATGTCATTGAAAATGATGATTTATTAGATTGATAGTGGTTTGTCTTAGCCTTGCCAATTCCTGGATAGCCATGATTTTGTGAGTTTTTCCTTATGTTTTCTAGTTGGCACTCATGTTTCTTATGGATACGGGTTGATTTTTTTGTTCCTAGAGTCTTGGTTGGAAAAACGCTTTGGAACCCCTGTAACAGCTTGGGTTGAGTTACTAGTCCTGGAAGCCTTGATTGCAAAAACACACTGGAGCCCTTGGTGGGTTCAATTAATAATCCTGTAAGCCCTCGTTGGACAAATAATCTAGAGGTCAGTAGCAGTTGTGGGTTGAATTACTATTTCATAGAAGCCTTGGTTTGAAACAAAGCTCTGAAGCCCTGGAATACTTGGGTAGAGACCAATATGGTGATGATTAGTGATGTATGACGATGAGGTGGAATAATTGGTTGAGGGTTGAGGTGGTTTGGCCTTCGGAAGCCCTAGTTTATTTTACTTGGTTTATTCCATGAGATCCCACATTCATGCTTGGAATATGGCATGTGGGTGATTGGGTGAAAGAGAGATTTCGTTCAACCCAATCTATAGTCAGGTGGTATGTGGAAGTCCCTGACTTGGTTGGATTCACATATGTTAATAAGAGCTCCTTTCCATTTGGTATTTTATGAGTAAATGTGCTTGTCATTATATGGCTTCAATGGTTGTTTAATTATGGATATTTCTCTCATGATTTGTTGGTTATAAGCATATTTTATGACAATCTTGATTTGTGACTCTCATCATGTTTTAGTTACTATATGAACATGTGGGAATGTTATATAATTAGGTATAGATGTCTATTAAAGGTGATATTTAGGTACAGTTTCCATGATCATGTGTAATTTAAAACAATCATGGATGGTTTTACATATTTAAGTTCATAAATATGTAACAATGATTGAATTGCATTTGCATTTAGTTGTTACATTTTGCATACATGATCACATGTTGTTATAATGTTAACTTATATGATCTTAGATAATGTTTTGTTTTTAAAACTTAAGTTGTTTTGTCACCTCTTATTTAAAATGAATCTAAATTGAAGTTGTGAATTACAAAAGACGTGGTACATGTTATGCATTTGAACATGTGTGAATGTTATATAATTAGGTGTAGATATCTATTAAAGGTGATAATTAAATTTTAATACAATGTTGTAAATGAACATGTGCATAAACATATAAGTTATAAAACATGACCATGTACAATTTGCATGGTGTGAGTGTGGTTTGATGCTTTTAAAGGTCAAATACAAATTTTTAAGTTCATGAATATGTAGAAATGAAAGTAAATTTGCATTTAATTCATACATTTTCCATTTTAAATCATTCTTATAATGTTAATATACAGTACATAGAGATCATGGAAAATTTTAGGGGCTAATATTCGCAGTGGGCTAATTTTGCATGGTTTTTCCAAAAAAAGATTCGCCAATTTCCATTTTTATAAAAGTGATTCGCCTAATTTTACAATATAAAATTATTTTAGTTTTAAAATTGCTAACATTATATAGAAAATATATATAATATCATTATAAATTTGAATAATTTTACAAATACATCAATAAAAAATTTATATTTTTCACATTAGGGACTAGTGAGATTCGCCAATTTTTTAAACTTCAAAATAATTTTCCATCCTTAAAATTTTCCCTAATAGAGATATCTATAAACAATCATAAATTTATAGGTGTACATAGATGTGTCTAAAACAATCATAAAATTCTAAAATTTCCTTAAAAAATACATGGTATACAACATTTTGCATTAACGTAGATAGAAAGGCTACTATGGATGTGAGTTGATGGTTAATGTTTAATATAATAAAACTGGAAATTACAAAACAGGTTATACATTTTTCATTTGAATGAATCTATTAATTTTCTTTAGACATCTAAAACAATCATAACTTAAAATTGCATTATCAAATATGATAGATACACACATTTTGCAATAATGACATAAAATTAACTAGCAGGTGCATTAAAAATGGCATTCATGTTGGCTGGATAAGTCGTTCTTGCTGACAAGACAGACCTCCCAAGTGTCTTATGGACAACTAGCAACAAACAGAGAAACAAAAAATATTTTCTCTAGATAATATTTGATTCAAAATTAGCTACAACAAGTGTTCTGAAGACCTACCTATAGTCCAACATTGTTCATAATGATCTTCTTTCTATTTGCTAGAAAGAGTTGTCTTCAAAGATCTGCAATCACAAACATGAAAAAAATCAATAGCACCTGCAAAGTATAAACTAATTCATGAACTCATGATAAAACATGATAAACAAGCTACTTAATTAAAGAACTCATTTAGAAAACGAGATTCATTCGTATTATTTTTTATGAAGAAAGAGCCTTACAACCCTGTCCGCCTTGATGTCGTACAGGTCTTTCTAGGGTCCGCAACAGGCGTTTCCTTTACTCTGACAAGCTTTGCACTCTCTCAGCTAAAATGAACATGGGTGTGTAATCATTCCCACATAATGATCGGTTAAGAGAGTCTGAGTTTCTACAACATTTCTCCTCAAAAATTCTGAAATTCTAAGTCAATCTCAATCAGTACCCTTGAGACTGAACCAAAGCTTCAATTTATAGGAGAAGGAAAGTGGTTACAACTCCAAAATGGAAGGGATAGAGTCCTCTTATCAAGGGATTAAGTTTCAAAATCCAAGGAATATGCTCCTTTTATGAAGGAATGAATGTTCATGATAAATGGAGGGAGTAAGGCTTCGACCAGATAACGCCTTCTAGAAGCTTCCAACTGGGAGAATATTTGACCATCTGGGCTTCTAGAACTTACTTTCCCACTCATTTTACCTTTTACGGGGGTCCTCAGTTTTAATACACAAAACATACAGTAGGTACCACAGTTTTTCTTCACAAAAGGTGCGGTACTGTAGGTAATGGCTAGGAAAAGTGCGAAGCTATGGTTTTTATGAGTTTTACAAGCTTTTCTCCAAATTCAGTATTTGGTTTAGGAACTTTAAGGTTGTAGACTTCTAAGGGAGCATTATATAGGTGTTGATGAACCGATATGGAAAATAAAATGTCATGGTGACAAAATAATGCGTAATAGATTGCCCCCTAAAGCGCGAAGTCTGAGATAATTCGAAGAGTGAAGTCCTTTATCATTTCAAGGATTAGCCTATGGACACCCCAGTCAGAATCCTGTAAAAACATTAAATGCAATATATATATATATATATATATATATATATATATATATATATATATCATTTTGGTAGGCATTCCCATACTCAGATCAAAAACTAACTAAACTTGTTCTGATACAGAAATGATTTTAATACTACATCAATATTGTAGACACAACATGGATGCAACCATCTGTAATGAATAGTCTACTACATAATGAATAATAAAACTCCTCGTATCCTGGATGG
Organism: Pinus albicaulis; assembly: GCA_034641835.2. Lineage (NCBI taxonomy): Eukaryota > Viridiplantae > Streptophyta > Pinopsida > Pinales > Pinaceae > Pinus > Pinus albicaulis. The sequence continues at coordinate 24,898 of JAXQQM020066770.1, read as the reverse complement.
TGGAAACTAGATCCAAGGTCTTGATTTCTGCTTGTTGAGCTAGTACGATTCTATTCATGTGATTAAATGTGTTGAAGTCGAACATGGTAGAACCCACTTGATTACCAGTCAATGATGTGAGCTATTAAAAAGTGTGATAAAAACCACCAATAATGACGATGGCTCTCAAAGTACTCAATACAATCCATGAAATGTGAATAAGTGATCTGAAGTCGAACATTTCACAGAATCGTTCGATCGAAGGTCAATGATGCAACCTGTCATCGAAGGCGAGAAACCTGCCATTAAGGCATGTAGATTCCAAGGTACTGACGGATTCTAGATAAAATTACTAGATGATGAGTTGTTGTCGATAGAAAGTGATCCGCCGTAAGCAAGCTCATGACACGAAACCATAGATCAAGTTTTGAAGAATTTTTTTGCAAGAATTGACTCAGGGATGGTCAACGCGAATGGAGAAAAATATTTGCAGATGAATGGTTTGTTTTACTATCCTCTTGAACACATAATGACACTGCAGATGGTTTGGTAATAATTTCCCTAAGCTAATACACAGAAACCAGCTGAATACCTTCAATGTGGTTTCATTAACTGATAGGAAAAATATTTTCCCAACCCAAATAGAAGTGTGACAAAAAGTGTCATGTTCAAGAGTGGTATATTGATTTTAAATCAAAGTGTAAAAAATGGATTTGTTTTCTCTCTTTTTCCCTCACCATTTCTAGCAAGTACCTCTTTATTTTTTACAAGCTTGAGGAGGATAACATTTTCTTGTTTATAAGCTCATCCTTCGGATGAGTCCAACTTAGTTTAAAATCAAACCCTAAGAAGGAGTGGTCTGTTCCTGTTTGTAATCGACAGGTCCTTTACTATTAAATTTTAATGAGTCCAGTATAGGAGAAATTCGGTGTTTTTCATTTTTAGGGAGTGAGAAGAAAAAAATCAAGAAAACTCCATGGGTGTACTTTTTCATAATTTTAGTCTCTCAGGCCCGAAAAAGGATAAAATAATGTGGGAGAGAACTCTATTGACCATGATTAGTCAATCTATACCTTTTCGTAAATATTCCATTTCAGTCCGGAAAAGGGGTAAACTTATACTGAAGGGATGACTGTTCATTTCCTTTAACGAGTTTGAATAGTCAAGTATTCGGCAACCTTTTCATCTTTAGAGAGTTTGAAAAGGGCTTAAAAGAGAACTCCAAGGTTTCGCTTTTTCGTAATTTTCAAGAGTCTGAAAAAGTGATAAAATTATACTCTGTAGTTTCGATTTTTCTATAAATTTTAACAAGTTTGAAAAAGTGATAAAAATGTACTCATATGGCTGACTTTCAATTTAATTAACGAGCAGGAAAAGACCGAAATAACTCGACATTTTCATCTATTTTACGAGAATGAAAAATAGCAAAAAAAATCTCAAGATTTTCATGAGTTTAACGAGTCTTGAAAATAATAACAGAAATCAACTCAAAATAGCTTTCATTTTTACAAAATCTTGAAACAGAGAAAAACTATGCTTTAGAAAGGTTTGTTTCATTTTTACACAAGCTTGAAACAAAGGAAAAATCATGCTTGAAAGCAGTTTGATTTTTACACAAGCTTGAAACATAGGAAAATTGTGCTTGAGAAAGGGTTTGTTTCATTTTTACACAAGCTTGAAACAAAGGAAAAATCATGCTTGAGATAAGTTTGAATGCCCCCAAGCGTAACTTGCTAGAGCACATGCCCCCCAAGCTTCATTTCATTCTACTAAGTAGACTATTGGTTACTAAAAGCTAGATGGAATGAAGGTTCATTTACGAGATCGGATGAAAGACTCGACTTGAATAGGAGAGGATTTGTTTCATTTTTTAGCGAGCTTGACACAGGAAAAGAACTATGCTCATAGTGACGTGTTTCATTTTTTAATGAGGTTGACATAGTAAAAGGAACTATCCTCATAAACTACTATTTCTAATCTACCTACATAACCTACTGATTCATTTTTTAATGAGTGTGACACAGGAAAAGAGCTGTCTTCATGGTATCTGTTTCATTTTTTAATAAGGTTGACACAAGAGAAGAACCATCCTCATGGAATCTATTAATCTACTCTCTACAGTCTACCTACATAACCTATTGATTCATTTTTTAAGGAGGTTGACACAGGAAAAGAACTGTCCTCATGCATCTGTTTCATTTTCTAACGAGGTTGACACGGTAAAAGAACTATCCTCATGGGCCACTGATTCATTTTTTAACAAGGTTGATACAGTAAAAGGAACTTTCCTCTTCAAACTTCTTGATCATGGCTTCCAAATAGAAGAAACACATGTTAAGGGACGCATCTCGATCATGGCTCCCAAGAGGTCTTCATTAGATGGAAGAACAGTTCTCTGAAAGGAACACATGTCAAGGGACTTAAAAGGGACAAGAAAATTGCATTCAAATAATCCCATAGATTTTTCCATGTCAATTACCAGATCTAATTCAAAGGAAGTCGAGAAAACAGTGAGAGGCTTGCTTGCATCGGTAACTGAAAACATGGGACTGGTTTCCACATAATTAACCCGTGGTGGGGTAGATACCACTTTAGTATAAGGAACATTTAGGGGTGTCGGACTTTTGGTAGTCGAATCAAGAATAGTGAATGAAAGTTGGTCAACAGTCACAATTTTTCCGTTGTGAGGGAAAGACATCACGCGAAAGAGTGTCGATACGACATCTTTCATTGCATAGACATAGTCTCACCCAAGGAGTAAATTGAAATCCTAGGGACCTCGAACTACCATAAGATCAATACAGACAGTCTTACCTTCTAAAGTAATAGAAAACTTAGGAAGGATCCCTAATGGTTTACTAATGGTTCCGTTAAAAGCTTTCAGATTCTACGTAACATGGACAAGCTGAGGGGAACCCAAAGCTTTCCAAGCAGTTAAGGATAAAATACTAACAGAAGCACCTTCATCTACATGTATGTGACATACATTTTTACGACAAGCCTACACAATTATTTGGAAAGGGATGGAAGAAGGAAGACGAGGTTCTGTCAGTCTATTCCAATCAAAGGAAAAGACCTCGGTACTTGGAGGGGGATCTATAGGAACAGGTGTAATGTCCCCTGGCATAGAAGAATCTGATGTAACAAGAAGAACTTGAGCAGTATGAATTTCACTCTCTACAGGGAGAATGGGATCGACCGAATGTGAAATCGAGTCAAACATTTGATCAAAAAAAGTATCATCAACCTAAGTGATATGAGTTTCATTGTTCAATGGAAGAGTGGGATCGACTATACTTGGAATTAGATCAATCACTCCATCAGTTGATGGTAGGTTGGGAGAAATTTTACGGTAACCAGTTGGAAGTTCCTGCTGTGGAACAATAAGGTTTTCCAAAAAAATTTAGGCTTCATCCATGTGAGGGAAAATGTGAGTTTCATGACTCCCTTTGCATAACTTACAAGGAAACCTAACTTTACCCTTTTTCCCAGAAACCTGACTATCACTGGTTTATGGATCAACAGTAGGTTGATGGATCAACAGTAAGTTGATGGATCAACAGTAAGTTGATGAGAATGTTCTTACCATACTTCGAAAACCTTAGGAATACCAGGACAACTGATAAGGAAGTGGTCACCCTTAGAAAGCTTGCAAGGGAATTTGGGTTTACGATGCATGTTGGAGGTTTCCTCAACACTACTAACACTTACAGCCATGGTTGGTTGGTTGAATTATTTCTTATCTTGTCTCTTCTTCTTCTTCCCTTTCTTCTTCTTCTTAGCCACCTGGTTACTAGTGTCAAGGCTTTTACCAAAAGAAGAGGAAGAAAGGGAGGAATACATGTTGGGCGAAGAAGGTAAAGGGTCAACAGAAGGTTGGTGATGTTGAGATGGTGAACTCTGTTGACGTGAAGCATTCGGCTGAGGTGGAAAAAATTGAGTATTCAGGGCCAAAGAAGTTGAAAATAACCATATCGGTAAACCTATTGTAAATCCAGGTAATGAAAATGTAGCCATATAAGGAGGAACACCATTTCCAAAGCAAGGAAAAATACTAGGATTCTCATTAAGATGGGTTCCTTGGTTGGTAAATTCCAGAACAGTTTCCATTAGATTCAACTTCAGTGAATTTTATTAACAATGTAAAACTAAAATTAATAATTCACAATTCACACCTAAGCAATTAAAATTCACAATACACAGCTATGGTCTCTAAAATTAAAATCAAAGAAATGAACACACGCTATCAAATCTAGAGTCAAACCACACACAAACAGTAGATTCCCACACTAAAAACACTATTTGGTGATGAAATCCAACATTGTAGAATTTTAATGCAAAAACGGCGGTTGGAACAGTTACCCCGAAAACCTGCTTAATGGAACAGACCGGTGCAAATTTCTCCACTATGCCATCTCGAGTGAAGAGAACCCTCTGGAGAGTCCAAGTGAGTCTAGTCGACGTCTGCTCCAAGTATAGTGTGATCTTCCCTCCACTGTCACCTTGGGAAAGAATCCTAAAGTTTATGGCCACTAAGGTCACCAATAAGAACAAATATACCTGGGGGAATAGTCTACGATCTGACACACATGCAAGGGTAGAGTAACAAAGCTCAATCCCCTTGAAGACTCCTTGAAATAATCCAAGGTTTACTGACAAGTGGCCCCAGGCTCCTCAACAATGGTCAATCCAAGGTTTACCATTGTTAATACATGTATATATTCTATCGTTCCCAATGAGGAAGGATTGATTACCTCACTGGTTCGGATATGATCTCGTGCTTGAATTCTTTAGGAGGAGCTTCCCAGAGCATACATGCTACTATTGGAATTTTCCTACTGCAAGATCGACTACTTGTTTGTTTTAGTTGCTTTGGAAAGTTAACTACAACCTATTACAAAGCACTAATCCTAAGCTAGATTGGTGGAAACAACCCTTAAAATGTAAAAGTTACTAAATGAATTTTAATTAAGCGCTTTGTTATTGAGGCTATTATTACTGAAAGGGTAAATGGATACGAAACCAATGGTGTTATGGCCCGAATCAAAACTGAATGCAATCAAATATGATAATGTAATATTTTCAATTCGATGAATCCTAACTAAAGTAAGGAGAGAGTTTCCATTCACTTCCAACAATGCAAAAAATTGATCAATAAGAGAAAATATAACAAATTCTCTAATGCACTAATTTCATCAAGAAAAACTAATGCTAATCAATTCCATATTTATTTTTTTTGTTTTTAAAACAAGAATAAAAACATGTAAATTCAAATTAAAGAAACTAATCTAAATCTACGATTGGATTTTCAAAATGTAAACTATGCAATTGTAATCTATGCACAATTCACTTGAAAAGTATGCAAATTTAATCTATGCACATTTTTCATTCATATTCTGAAAATGAGAATTCTAATTATGCAAATGTGATATATGCAAGAGAATTCTCAAACACAAGATGATTCTAATGTAATCTAAGAACCAATAAAGTGTAAGTAAAGAAAATTGGGTGAGAGTTCCAAAGATAAAAAAAAACACTCAAAGGCGATTAACACTTAGACACAATTTAGCAAAAACAAAAGCAAAAAGATGAAAAATTGTTAAGAGACTGAGAGAAACCTTGAAGTAATGACCAAAGGAAATCAAATTAATAATTTTTCAAAAAATAATATTCAAAACACCCAATTAACTTAATGGAGACTGATGAAATTGTGAAATTGCTGAAAGAAATTCACACAAGGATTTATGATAGAAAATACAAGTCTGGGTATACACTAAGAATATAACAAATTGATCCAGAAAAGAGAATTTTAAGGTTTTCTAAAAATTTTCATAGGGTCTACAGGTTTCAGTGTAAACAGGTGTGGTCTCGCACTGTTTATACAAGAAAAGAGTAGAGATGCCCGCACTGTTTCTAAAAGAAAAGTGTGGATACTAGAAAACTAAAAGAAAAATAAAAAAATCTAAAGCACTTTTCAGGGATTCTACAGGAATAAATTACCCAAGCCAGTATCAATAAATCAAAATGAGAAAAAAATAAATTCTCAAGTAAAAAAGAAAAGAAATCAAAGTTCAAAATCCATTCCCTAGTGGAGTCGCCATTTTGTTGGACAAATAAGTCATTCTTGCTGACAATACATGCCTCCCAATTGTCCTATAGACAACTAGAAACAAATAGACAAACAAAAACTATTTTCTCTAGATAATATTTGATTTAGAATTAGCTACAATAGGGGTTCTGAAGACCTACCTGTAGTCCAGCGCTATTTTCAATGATCTTCTTTCTAGTTTCTTGAAAGACTCGTCTTCAAAGATTTGCAATCACAAACATGGAAAAATCAATAGCACGTGCATAGAATAAAATAATTCACGAATCATATATCTATCAAGATGATCAAGGAATTCAAGAAACAAGCTACTTAATTAAATAAGTCATTGAGAAAACGAGATTCATTTGTATTATCTTTGATGAAGAAAGAGCCTTACAACTGTGTCTTCCTTGATGTCGTACAGGTCTTTCTGAACAGGCGTTTTCTTTACTCTGACAAGCTTTGCACTCTCTCAGCTAAAATGCACATGGGTGTGTAATCATTCCCACATAATGATCAGTTAAGAGAGTCTGAGTTTCTACAACATTTCTCCTCAAAAATTCTCAAAGTCTCAGTCTTTTTCAATCTCAGTCAGTACCTTTGAAACTGAACCAAAGCTTCAATTTATAGGAAAAGAAAAGTGGTTACAGCTCCAAAATGGAAGGGATAGAGTTCCCTTATCAAGGGATTAAGTTCCAAAATCCAAGGAATAAGCTCCTTTTATGAAGGAATGAATGTTCATGATAAATGGAGGGAGTAAGGCTTCAACCAGATAATGCCTTCTAGAAGCTTCCAGCTGGGAGAATATTGTTGGAAATTTTGTCATTGTTGGCAAAGGTAAAGACAAGAGCAGCACCTAAACTATCCATAAGGCAAAAGAGACAGAGAGGTTGCAGAGGCAGCATAAGAAACAGAGGAATTGAAGCAAAAGCAACAAAGGAATTAGAGACAGAGTAGTGGAGTTGAAAAGGCCTGAAGGAGTGTAATACAGAGGTTTATTCATGAATTAGGGGTGTAATACTGTTTGCAGATGAATTATTGAGAAATTATTCATTATTTGAGTCTGTATGGCATAGACATTGATTGAAGACTAAAACCCTGTGGTAAAGACTTAATATGCTTGGGGATGAGTTGGAGCATTGCTTAAATGGCAAAGGATATGGCAAATGAGGAGCACCAACATCGACTGTGTGCAAAGAACAAAGAAAGTAAAAGAGAGCGGTGTAATATTTACGTAGAGCATTTGAGGCAGAGGATGAGCAAGCAGAGTTACAAAGGATGCGAGTGGGACAAATAAGGAAGAAGTAGAAAGGCAAAGGTAGAGGCAAAGGCAAAGCCGTTATCTACAAAGGCAAGAGGCAGAGGCGTAGCTATTATTCCGAGAATCACTACCTCAATTTATAGATACACTAAAGTCTCGCGTGGCAAAGTATATATATATATGCGCAAAGAACTATATACGAAGTACCATAAGGTGGGAGCCCTCTACAGAAAATTCCGAGAATCGTTACCCAGGCTCGAGGATACATAAAAAGTAAATTCCGAGAATCATTACCACAGCTGGAGGATACAATAAAGGCGGAAGTGGAAAACCTATATATACGCGCAGTGCATTGCATACACAAGGGTCCAAAGCATATATATGTATACATATATGTTATATGTTGCGCTTCATATTCAAAGGAACGAATCATACTATATACATATATGAAAGGCACCCTATTGTTCGGCCTTAATACAAACAAAGTCGTATATGGTGGGACCCTCATCAATCGCATCGGAGTTAAAACGGAGCATTGGAACATCTCAATGGAAGTTGCGATTGCGATTGAAGCCTAGACCCGATGGGTCTATAAATTATGATCTTATAGATTTAAGTTTCGGTCCAATCGCATCAGCACATTTAAATGAACAGTGGTCAATCGCATCGGAGAAAAGTTGACAGCGGAACATGTAAACAAAAGTTTGCGATTGCGATTGAAGTCCGGACCCGATGGGTTTATAAACCATGATTGATATATGGTTGAGTTCCGGTAAACAGTGTCACATTGCATCGGAGAAGGAGCAGAGCATCGGAACTTGTTAACAAAAGTTTCGATTGCGATTGAGTTTCGGACCTGATTCATTATACACGGTGACTCATGTGTGTTTGAAGTCCAGCTTAAAGGTATGCCATCGCATCGGAAAAATGGCAGAACATCAGAGCATCCTATAGAAGGATGCGATTGCGATCAATCGCATCGGGAAAATTACAAAGGATGTAATAGCAATCGGAATTCATTGGAGGAGGCTCATCGCATCGGGGAATAGAAAGAGTTCGATAAGTGGGGCCCAACTTCTTATATATATATTGAAGTCTGTGTTTTAACCAAAGTCGGGATTGATAAAGCGTTGGTTAAATCAAAGTCGAAATTGATAAATAAAATTAAAGTGTCGTGGGTCAGATATGATATTTGGCACAATATAAAGTCTCGACATAGGTTAACATATGCGGAAAAACGAGTTATACTTCAAGTTCTAAACAAAATTCGAACCTTGTATAAATGAAACTGTTTGCTGAGCATATTATTGTTATATGCAAAGGATAAGCTTTGGGCTTATGATATATTGAGTTGTAATCCAAAGTTGAAATATTCATTTGATGGCTTATGAAGTGGGTTGGACTATGGTTTAACCATAGATTTGAAATAGGTAAAGTTTCTGTATATGAAGAGTGTGAACTGGGGATTGATTGTAAATCAAATATGTCAAAAGATAAGCTACCGCATACACTTATTCAAATTGCCAATGCAGGGAAAGAAAATGGAGAGACATTTTTATATGTGCCAGACTCTGATTTTATTTGGGGTATTTAATTAGATTTCCAAATCAGTAGTCATATATATACAGAAGACACACAATCACAGTTACATATGTATGGCATATGGCCATTACCCTGCGACAGTGAACAAGGAAACAAACAGAGCCAAAAGGGACAAAGACACAGTCAAAGAAAAGACAAATGTGCAGCGAGCCAAGTGGTTGAATGAGTGAGCTGGAGTTTTCATTGTAATTGAATGTAAATGATTTTAATTTATATTGTTGTGATGCATTGACAAGTCTCCGGAAGAGAACAAATATCCCACTGTAATGTTAAATTGGTACCTATAGTTATATTTTCTGAATGAGCGATAAAAGAGATGAGAAGGCAGAAGGAAAAGAGACATGGTTGTCCATTTCGAATTCCTAGTAGAATACAAATAGCCATGAAGCTATTTTGTATAAAATAGGGTAATATCCAAGGGAAGAAGGTTACGAAAATAGAGAGAGAGAAGAAGAGAGTGTGCAGCAAAATTGAAGAGAGTTGAAGAAAATAAGAAAGCTGCAAGAGGTGAGAGAGAGTGAGCATAGAGAATGCTGAGTATGGAATTGAGGCAGAGAAGAGAAGAAGAAGGAGGAGCAGAACAAGATGTTGTGAAAAGTTAGAGAATGCATAAATGAAGCAGTGAGGCAGAGAAGAAGGAGGAGCTGATAGTGAATCTAAGAAAATGCAGAAATGATATAAGGCAGATATGAAGACTGATGCACAGCAGTGAAGATGATACAAAACAGAGTTGATGTTACACAGTAATTTGTCACCGTCCCTACCATTCCCCATCCCGCACAATGGAGGACCTATTTTGTGACCTGTGGACATTGTCATGCCTTGAAATTATCATCAATGCATCCCTCTGAACATGAGCTTCATTTGCCCTTGAGACATCTTCTTGCAAAAGTCATGAAAAACAGCCCTTTTGGCATTGGCGCGGGCAGTCAGTTCAACACTCGCGCCAATGGAGGAGTTAATGCAAAGGGGTCGCGCCACTTGGCGCTCTGTCATAGAGCCGTAGTCGCGCCACCCAATTTGGGAGTTTGTTTTTTAAATAAGGATGGCGGGAGTTGAGTTCTAACAAATTCATAAACCATCACCTATCTTGAGTTGAGAAGTTGGCTACGGGAGTTCTATGGAGGGAAGTGGTTTTGCCACCTCCCATGGAACCTTCCTTGGTGATAGGGCCAATCCCATAATAATAGGGATCCCAACTCCTCCTTCCCCATCTATAAAAGCTTGCTCAAATCAATGGCAAGCTAGTCTTGAAGTTCCTAAGCTCTGAATCTCCATATTCCCAAGAGCCTTTGTGTTGTAAAGCACCCTCTCTTTCCCTTAAGGCTGACTCAAGTAAGGAGACCATTGTCACGAGACTCTAGAGAGGTTTTCCCTTTCCTTGGCGAGCTTTGCGAGACGTGGACTACTGGAAACCCGTCCGAAGGAGACCGCGACGTCAGAACTTGGTTGTAATCTTTCTTTGCTGGTTATTTAATAGATGATTATGATTATGGTTCCACTCCGTTTTCCATCATGTTAATGCGAGTAATGTCCTTTCTGACTGATGTTTAGTTACGTATGCTGGTTTCTATGCTTTGTATCTGTTCGTTTCTTCTTTGTGCAGGTGTTCATCCGCAGAGATCGTGGAGGGATTGTGATCTGCCAAAGCTGAGGAACGGGGACGCTTCTTCTTCAGATCCTAGCGTTGGAATCCAGGTAGGCTTCTATCTCCGGCCTTTTCATTCGTAATTAGGAACTTGCGTCATAACATTGTTTGTTTGTTGCTAGACCCCTGCTGGGCTAGTAGGGATCGCCTCTGTCCGCAGAGGGGATTTACCTCATCAACAAATTGGCAACTCCGCTGGGGAACCAGCTTGTTGTTTGATTTGTAAACTATAGACGGAGCCTGAAGTACAGCCAGATGGCCTTCGAAACACTACTTTAGTCAATCTCCGGTTTGGTTTACGGACTGAACAACTTGGAGTCTTTGTCTTGCCTTGCCGTTTGTATCTTGCTTTTCCTTGCTTGATGAACCTTCTGGGTTGGGTTCTTTGTGTGTTTTTGCTTCTTGGATTGCTTAGCTTGCATTGGTCTGTTTCTGGAGTAGCTTATTTTTAATTTTTTGCTGAGAAACTCGACTGGCGCGGTTTTTAACCCGACAGTCACGCCACTTGGCGCATGTTGCCTTTGTACAACCCGCGCCAATCGCCTTCTGGCGCCAGTTTCACTCTTACAGTCGCGCCACCCCTGTAAGTTTTTTGAGTTTTCTCATTTTTGAGCTCTCTGAAGTTGATCAGTGTTTTTCTTCTCGATTTTTCGACTGCCTGAGTGTGTTGGAGTCCTGTTTGGCTGGGAATTCACCTCTGTCCTTTGGTTGTTTGCTTCTATCTACCGATTTCACGTTTTAATCCCTAGGTCATCTAGTGGCTTAGTGTATCGAGCCCTCCTTGGGAGTTTTGGTGTTCGGATTGTCCTGTCAACTATCTGATTCATCCTCCACATTCTCTGAGTAGTTGTTCATTGTTTCATTACGATTTTTGGGTGATTGTTAATTTCTTCATTCGAAACTCGTTTGGTCTTGCTTTGGATCTAGATCACACGGTCCATTGGAAGCTTTTGAGTCTTTTCTTCGCTTTGAGAGACTTTGGTCGATTTGGGGATCTGATTGCTTGTGTTGTTGAGTGAAATGTGTTTGCTTCGCTCTCTTGGATATTGTTTCTCAAGTTGCTCCATTTGTTTTCAAGTTTGATTAGTGCATATTAGCCATTAAACATTGAAAAAAAATAAAAAAATCTCTTATGCTTTTGTTAATTAGTGCAAATTGTGATCTTTTCCATATCGCTAGTGATTAGTGTGTTGAATGAAAAGTTGTCAATTGCATTAGTTGCATTATAGAGCTCATTGTTTGGTTTCCGTTCATTTCGTTTGTATAAAAGCTCTCAACTCTTCTCTAATTAGTTTTCATCGAACGAAATGTTGCACTGAGGCATATAGCTTTGCATTTAGGAGACACTACATACGATAGGGCCTGGAAATTGAAACTTAATTGAAGATCAACTGTAAAATTTATTCAATTAACCTAAGGCAGCATTGGAACTTAACGGAACATATTTAGAAGGTCTAGGCTAGAGACGTGTTCCGGCGTCGTTAAACCTAGCAGCTGTCGTTCGCCTGTTGGCTTTAGACAGCGCTAGTACGGACTTGTGCTCCCCGTACCGTCGCGTATATAAAGGGAGACCCCTATAGGTTTTCAATCCTTTATCCACGGGAAGCCGAGTCTGCCGCCCTATACCCGTGATACACCGAACACAGCATTCGGGGAGACTACCTGCACGTACGGAAAGTCCTTGGTCGATTTTTGTTTCATTTTTGAAACCAAGGTGTATATTGCAGTTCACGGATATTTGGTACACCCTTTGTGCCTAGTTTTTCCTGAGCAGTCATTTGGTCTTTTCTGACTCCCTAAACTTGAAAAGACCGTCAAGCGCTTGTCCTTTCATGCTTGTGTCAACTCTGAAAGAGATAGAGTCATATTTTATCGTTTCTCGACTCTTAAAACATGAAACGGTAGACTTTCTTACTTTCCAATGTGGTAAAATTAATCGCCCACGATTTCACACCTATTTAGACATTGCTTGTTGACCGTTTGATTGTGTGTCTTAACTCATTTTCAGCCCGCGTGTGTGTGTGCCCTTTTCTTCTAGTCTTTTGCCACAGTGGCGGAACCATCGGTTTCGTCTACTGGTAGTCCTTACACGGACGATTCTTCAGAAGCTTCTGAGCCTTCTGTTGAACCACAACAGCCTGTTGTTTCCGAGTTTCCTGACGGGGGACCGGTTCTCGCCGAGCAACCCTTTGGAGGGCCAGTTGAGTTCAATTGGCCCTTTTCGGACCCTGTGTCTGAATTGAGATTAGGAGTTGATTTCCTTTCTCTTACATCGGGTTCACCGTTTGTTGCTGCTGTTTTTCCTCCTAGTCCTCGCCGTCTTCTGCGTGATTTAACGGCAGGATCAACCATGAGTGATTCTGGTGAGGAAATTCCGGGGTCTGACGACTATCAGCGCATCCCTCGTAGATTGTTTGAGGGAGACGGTTCCGAGCTGGCTACCACATCGTCAGCCAGTCCTTCTTTACCACAGGGATACAGATCTCTGGGTCAGATCATTTCAGCTGCAGCCTCTATGGGGATATCATCTCCCGCATCGAGACCAGCTGCCACTACACCCGGGGTGTCCCCTTCGACGCCCGTCACTTATGTTCCCGTCCGGCCCACTGTTTTTGTGGCTGCCTCTTCTTCTGTTGTCTCAGCATCTGCTACTAGGGCTGGGCCAACTCCTGAAGACATTTACCTAGCTACTGCTATACTGGAGAATATCTCTCCGGAGGAGTATCGGTTGTTTTTACAGCAGCCGAACGCCGGAGCTGGACAAGTTCCCCAAGATCCTTATCGATCCTTCTTTTCGCACTATGCACAGGATGGCACTCCCGTGTATATGTTCCCAGGTCAGTTTGACGAGCACGGGGAGGTTTTGCGCCTTCCTGCTCCTGAGGCTTACCTATATTCTCAAGGTTTACCATACAACCAGGCTTACAACCCACAGGGACAACCCTTTCAGGGCCAACCCGCGGGCCAACCTGGCTATTTGTATGACCCACAGGGACAGCCCATCCAAGGCTACTCTGCGGGCCAGCAAGGGCCATTATACAATCCGCAAGGACCATATTATAGCCCTGCTGGTCAACCTGCTCAACCTCAGCTAGGGTATCAACCGGGACAGGCCTATGGTCCTGGGGGGAAAATCCAACCGTCTTTACCAATGCAGCACGGTATCCTGCTTTGTTTAACGTTGCGTATCGACGGAGGACAGCCACCCTATGGTTCGCCGAGGTCAGCGGTTTCGACAGCTTTTGGTCTGTTCTCCACCGAGCAGCGGCTCATCCCGATACGGCCCGGTGTCCCGCTGTCCCGGAGCCAGCAGGCCCCATCCCGGCACAACACAGGGGGCTCACTTGCAACCGAGGTCGACGCGCGACAGCAACACTTTGGTCACCGGGACGTGGTCATTCGGTACGCCCCCTCACTCGGGTCCTTTGTTCATTCGGGGGGCGACCCTCTCCATTCGTTCACTCGCTCGCGGCTACATTCCGTTCAATGCGCGACGAATCCTTGTTGCGCCCTCGTCGAGCTGCGGTTCCACTTATCAGCAGCCTACTCATCCTCAGAGTGGTTATTATCCTCATGGTCAGTCTCAACCAAACTATAACCACTCTGGAGGCTCTCAGTATCATCCTCCTCCACCCGGTTCTACCTACGCTCAGCAGCCAAATCCAAATGCTGCTTATACAGGGCATACACCTAATCAGGGCCCGAACCCTGGTTATCAAGCCCCGCACTATTGTTACCAGCAGCCAAATCAGTCTGGTTATACGAACTATGCCCCCTACGGTCAGAATCCTGCGGGACAGAACCCGTGGGGGCAGGGATATTCACAACCATCGTGGAGCACAGGTACTGGACCTTATCCTGGGACTGGCATGGTAGTTAATCCTCCATTGCCGTTCCTGGCTACCTTGGAACTGCCGGACGTTTCGAAGTTGACCAATGATCCGATTGCACATAATCCATATTGGCCTCCGGTTCCCACCAAGATACCAGGTGACTGTCCCAAGTTTGAGGGCAAAGCTGGCGAAGACCCCCAGGCGCATGTGATGACGTATCACCTCTGGTGTTCGTCTAACTCTTGGGTTGACGATTCGATTCGTCTGCGTCTTTTCCAGCGTACGTTAACAGGAGCTGCTACTAAGTGGTACATAGAGTTGTCCCGTGGTATTTTTCAGGATTTCAACTCGCTAGCTATGGCTTTCCTCACGCACTTCCAGTTACCGGTCCGGTATGAGGCCGGGACGCACCTCCTGACTTCTCTGAAGCAGGACAAGGCCACTCACATCTCAGATCACATTCATGAGTGGCGGCGCCATCGTCGACTGATCAAGTTTCACATACCTGATCAGATTTTGACTCACTGGTTCACCACCTCCTTTGTGAATAGAATCGCTCAGGATATCGCGATGGGAGCGTGTGTGACGGAGGAACAAGCTATCGCGCGTGCCCAGTACCTGGATCTTGTTTATTCGCAATCTGGCACGCTTTATGACATCTTGACTGATGCTCCATGGCCCGGAACCACTAAGGCTCCGCCTACCCCTACGGTGGATGGTGTCATTGGTTCCGTTTCTAAACATTCGAAGAAGTCTTCGAATGGGAAGCAGAAGGCTAATTCTTCCAACAATACCTCTGCTAATTCCCCCTCATCTGATTCTGGTAAAACCGCGGAGGTGAATGCCATCCAGGCCAATCCTACGGACAAATCCTCCAAGGGGAAGAAGAAGGGCAAAGGCAAATCAAAATCTGATGCCCCGAAACCGGAATCTAAATCTCGAACTGAAGATGGCTCCCAACGTAAGCCGAAATTCCCTTGCCTCATCTGTGAAGGTGACCATTACACTAAGGATTGTCCACGACGGTCCGAAGTTAGTCAACTTCTTAAAGGCTCAAAAGGGACTCCGACTGTTTTAAAAGAGCCATTTCCATCTCAGCAGACCCAGATGGTCGAACAAGCGTCACCATCTGCACCGTTTGGGTCTCAGGTTTTCATGATGAAAACTAATGCACCTATCACTATCGCTACACGGTCGAAGGACTACAGTGAATCACGACAGGCACCCGGGAAGGCGGTTGCGGAGGGAACGCCTCCCCCACCTGCTTCTGGTCCATTGGAAATCGAGAAGCCGACTCTCGAACCCGTTGTGAAACCACCTCCCAAGGGTGTTCTTCGGAGATCCTCTTATAATCCAAATGCTCGTGCCGCTCAACATTACAGTATTGTTGAGGATCTGGCACAGGCACCATGTGCCATGTCTGCACTTGAGGTTCTTCAAAGTTGTCCTTCACAACGGAAGGCTTTACTGTCTGCCATCGGTGGTATCGATCCCGCCGACTCGAGCCTTCTCACCTTTGATCTGGAGAATTTTACTCCCCGGCTTCCACATCAAATCGCTTTGGTCATTCAAGTCGGGATTAACGGTCTCAACATTCATAGGGCCATCGTAGATGAGGGTGCATCTACTTGCGTTATGTCCTCCACTTGCTGGAAGGCCATTGGCTCTCTAGCCTTGTCGTCATCTCCCAATGCCCTTGAGGCATTTGATGGTCGGGAGTCTAAACCCCTGGGAGTTCTTGAGAGTCTTGCGATCACATTACAGGGAAAAACTGTCAACGTGGAAGTAGAAGTGGTTGACGCTAAACTCAACTACAATATACTTCTCGGCCGCAGCTGGACCCATGCCATGCTCTGCGTGCCATCTACCGTCTTTCGATTTATTAAGTTTCCCCATGAGGGCAAGATTGTCACGGTAGATCAGTTGTCATTTTTCACCTCTAGCTCTGAGAACAACGTGCCATACGTGGATCAAATTCCGAATCCCCCAGACAGCATAGGACCTGGTCTTTTCAAAGACCCAGTGCTCATGGGTATATTCCCCGCACCGCCACCGAATACCGCTCAAGTCAACATGTTGTCTAGGACTGATGACCCCTGGCTTATTCCTACACCTGAGCAGGTATATGAGTTTGGAGAATCCATGCCTTTAACGCCAGTAGAGATCAGCTACTGTGAGATTGTTGACGCATCGGACCCTCCACCTCCTCAGCATGCTCCGATGAGCATGGCTCTTGACGTCTACTCACAATCCCCCTGGCTCGGTCAGGCTGATCCGCCTGATCCTCTTAGAGAGACTTTTCCTTCGGATGAGGCCATCATCGAAACTATGTCTCTTGAGGAGCCGCCCTGGGGCGATGGACATCATCGCTCCTCGTTTATGCCCAGCTTGGGGGCAATGACTGATTGTCTGGAGCGTTATGCTACTCAGGTTCCTTCCCCTCCTCTTCAAACACCGATCTTAATGCACGAGGTCTTTTCGGAGGGTAATCTGAGTAACATTACTCAAACTGTTCCAATCGACATCTCCGTTAAACCAGGGATTGTTGAGAACATTCATGTGGGTGTGACTTGTTCTCCCAAAGAGATTCAGGTCTATATTGAGCTTTTCAAAGAATTCAGAGATGTTTTCGTATGGTCTTACGAGGAAATTCCGGGAATTGATCCGAGTATTGTCGTGCACGAAATTCCAACCTACCCAGGTGCGAAACCCGTGCGCCAACGCTTACGTCCCATGCATCCTCGGAAAGCCGCCGCCATCAAGGAAGAAGTTGAAAAACTTCTGAACGTGGGTTTTATTTATCCTATTCCCCTTACAGAATGGGTGTCCAATATCGTCCCTGTTGATAAAAAGCAGGGTACAATTCGAGTCTGTGTGGATTATCGCGATATCAATCGCGCCTGTCCTAAGGATAATTATCCCACTCCGTTTATCGACCAGATCATCGACGATTGTGCTGGGAGTGAGATCTATTCCTTAATGGACGGTTTCTCAGGTTACAACCAGATCAATATTGCACCTGAGGATCAACATAAGACCACATTCATCTGTCCATGGGGCACTTTCGCGTACAAAAAACTCCCGTTCGGCTTAAAGAACGCTGGCGCCACGTTTCAGCGTGCGATGTCCTATGCTTTTCATGATATTCGCCATATTGTCCAGCCTTATCTGGACGACTTGCCAGCCCATTCGGGTAAGCGAGAGGACCATCCTGAGCATCTCCGCCAGATATTCCTTCGTTGCAGACGCTACAATATCAGGCTCAACCCTCATAAGTGCGTCTTCTGCGTTGATTCTGGCCGTCTTTTAGGCTTTATAGTCTCGAAAGACGGAATTCGCCTTGACCCTCTAAAGGTTGAGGCCATCGTAAATCTCCCATCACCCTCCTCCCTGTATCAGTTACAGAGTCTACAAGGGAAAGCGAATTTTCATAGGCGCTTTATCTCGAATTATGCCGAGGTGGCCAAAGGATTCACTCGGTTGTTAAAGAAGAATGTTCCCTTTCACTGGGACGAAATTGCTCAGGAATCCTTTGAGAAGCTAAAGACATTGCTAGTCAATGCTCCGCTGCTTCGTCCTCCGGACTACCACCGCGACTTTACATTGTATCTGGCTGCCGCATTAAGCACCATCGCCATGGTCTTGGTGCAGGATGACGAGAACGGTGACGAACATGTTGTTTATTACCTGTCTCGGAACCTTCTTGACCCGGAAACGCGTTATGCACATGTCGAGAAGTTGGCCTTAGCAGCAGTACATGCCGTACAACGCTTTCGCCATTACATCCTTTTGCGCACGATAACAGTGGTTTCAGACTGCAACCCTATGACGTATATTCTTTCTAGACAATTTCTAGGGGGCAAGTACTCCAAATGGATCGTGATCCTGCAGGAGTTTGACTTGGAGTTTACCACTGCCAAGTCAACTAAATCACTGGTCTTCGCGGATTTGATATGTTCTCTCCCTACGGACTCTGTTCCCTCACACTCAGAAGATCATATACCGGACGAAACGTTGTTTCTTATCGATACTCGTGATCCTTGGTATGGTGACATTATAGTGTATCTTCAGACCGCGACATTTCGGTCTGAGTTGGATAAAACTGCCCGCCGTCGGATTCGGCACTAGTCCCAACCCTACCGTATCGTAGGAGATACCTTATATCGTATTGGAGTAGATTCGGTGCTCCGATGATGCCTTACCTTGGAAGAGGCTGAGAAAGTCTTGAATGACTGCCACAGTGGCGCCTGTGGCGGACACATGTCCGGGTATGCTACTGCCAAGAAGATTCTGCGGGCAGGTTATTTCTGGCCTTCCATATTCAAGGATTGTATCAGTGCAGTCCGTAAATGTCATCCATGCCAGATTTTTCAGCGCAAGATGCACGCGCCACCATTGCCTTTGCATCCCGTTATCACCGTCGGCCCTTTTGCGAAATGGGGCGTAGATTTTATGACGTGTAACCCTCACTCGGCCGGGGGGCATGCGTATATCATTTTCGCCGTCGACTACTTCACTAAGTGGGCCGAGGCGATGCCTACACTAGCTGCTGACGGGAAAACGGCTGCTTCATTTATATTCAACCACGTTATTGCACGGTTCGGGGTTCCTCAAGCCATCGTCACTGATCATGGTACTCATTTCCGTGATTACATAATGACGGAGCTAACTTCAACGTTGGGCTTGCGTCACGACAGCTCAACACCATACTACCCTCAAGCGAATGGTCAGGTTGAAGCGGTGAACAAGGTTTTAGTCACCATGCTTCAGCGAACAGTTGGGATTCATAAATCCAATTGGCATCTCCAACTGTTCTCAGCTCTCTGGGCATATCGAACATCTGCTAAGAGTGCAACCGGGTTCACACCATTCCAATTGGTGTACGGTCTGGAAGCTACTCTGCCGGTTGAATGTGAAATTCCTTCGCTTAAATTAGCTGTGGAGCTCTTACCGGATACCTCCCCTGAGGAAGAACGCCTTCTGTATCTCGAACGATTGGATGAAACCCGTCGACTAGCTACTTTGATCATCGAAGCACAAAAGAAGAGGGTCAAAACTCATTTTGATCAAATTGTTTCTCCTCGTTCTTTCATTGAAGGAGACCTCGTTCTCTTGTACGATCAGGCACATGATAAGCTTGGAGCCGGTAAACTCCAGCCTATGTGGCACGGTCCCTATATAGTAAAACGCGTTTTGAAAAATGGGGCCTATGAGCTTATAGATTACGAAGGAGTTCCGTTGGCGCAGCCCAGGAATGGGCTGTACCTTAAAAAGTACTACGCCTGAAGTGATTTCTTGGTGTGGTGTGTGTACATAGGTGTGTGATTGTCATTTGTGTGCATAGTGTGGTGTGCTTTGTAAACATCTTTCTGCTGATCGGGTCTTCCTGGTTGTGCAAATGTCTATTCATCCATTTGTTGGTTTCGCGGATGGTGCCTCCCGCAGTACCAGGAATCTGTCTTCCGCAGCCTGGGTAATCTACGATCCTGCTGGTGAGTTGATTGACCTGCAAGGTGTGTGTTTAGGATGTACCACGAACAATATCGCGGAATATAGTGCCGTGTTGGAATTATTAACCGAGGCAGTAAACCTTGGTATTCGTGAATTGCTCGTGTACCTAGATTCACAACTTGTAGTGTTACAGTTGAACGGACACTATTCGGTAAGGAACCCATCCATTTTACGTCTGTATTTGCGTATTCGATTACTGGAAAGGAATTTTGACTACATTACATATCATCATATACCCAGGCATTTGAATACATTAACAGATGCAGTAGAAAATTTGGTATTAGACAGACATTTGCGCAATTTATAAATCATCATCACATGTAAAGAAAGACTCATCGAGAAATAGATATGTATATATATAGGTATTGAAATGTTTACATAGAGTGTGTCACATAAAACTCAAAAAATATACATAATCGTCTTAGTACATCCTGAGACACTGTGTCTCTCAAAAATAGGTGTGGCATAAATCCTAAGGACTAATCCGCATGGTGCTCATGGTAGCACGTCACTGCACGCACTAGGCGCCTCAGGATTCGGTGGATCCGGTTCGGAACTCCCACCGTGTGGCGCTGGTATGCCATCAGTACATCTGATAGTCGGGCATAGTCTGGGATCCCATGGGCAATCCCCTCAAGGTTCTGGATCAGTTCCTCTCCTCCGGTGCCTTCCCCCTGAATCTCAGGGGCGAGTTGTGTCCTCCGGGAGATTGGAGACATCCCGGCTGGTCTCTCAGGTCCTACATCTGCATGCATATATAATTGTGTTAAGACGAATGTGTATTAACAAACAAAAACATATAAACATAAAATCAAAAATATGAGGTCTTACCCAGCTCCTCGTCCCAGTCATCTCCTTCTGGCAGTGGGAGATCTGGGTCCCCAGTAAAGTCAGTTCCTGCATAGGGCCAGTCTTCCACGACAATCAGCTGGAGCCGTAACCACCTAAAAAACTCTGGCCTCCAGGACATCTGTTGGCCACCTCCAGATCTGGGCATCAATGCTGCCCAGCGAACCATTCTTGGCTCTCGTGGTATCGGACTCGCCACTGCGGCCCCTTGGCCCTGGAAGATTGGTAAGCGTTCCAGAATGAACGATACCAAGATGGAACCATAACCGAACTGTTTCAGTTTCCCCTGTTTGCACCTTGTGAGCTGCCTTTTCATATTGATTGTTACTGCTTCTGCCCAGTTGAACAGTAAGGGACCCATGCATTCTGAGGCCAGCAGGAGTTGGGTCTTCGTGGCCTCGTGCGGAGCCTGCGACCCAGCAGCCCGCGTAATGGTATGGAGAACTACTCTCAGTGCTAGATCAGGGATAGTATGGATGTCTACCTTCTTGCTTCCTGATCCTGTTTGTGCCCCTCGACACACCCGTGCCATTACCTGTTCCATCTTTTCCCCGGATGGTCTGCTCCCAGTCAGTACAGGGATTGGACCTCTGCGGGACAATCCTGTGATGAAATAAATGTCAGTGACCTCCAATTCTAACACCTGGTCTCGTAGCCTGAACACTTGTTCATTTTCATCCCAGATGCTGATTAGATATTGGAGGAGCTCGGGCTGAGCTTGTAAACATGGCGTGAGGAAGAAATTTTTCAATCCACAGTCTCTAAGTGCATTCATGCAAGCTTGGCTTTGCATGGCCTGTTCATCCTCGTCTCCGTGCTCTCGTTCCTTCCATTCGATTGCCATTTTGAGTGATTATCTGCATTCACATGGTCAAAAACCCCTGATTAGATCTTTGATGAGCTTCAAATTCCAAGAAATTTGGTTTAAATATCGAAATTTTGGGCGGAAATTTAGGTTCGGCCGCTGGCGCGGCTGTTTTGCTAACAGTCGCGCCATGTGGCGCGAGCCCTTTAGTAAAAAGAGCTCATTGGCGCAGGTCCGTGCCCGATACCCGCGCCAATGGGCCCGGCCCTAAAATTTTAAAAATGCCCATGCAAGACTGATTTTTAAGGGAAAATCATTAAAAAATGAATGAAAATGTAGAGCAAGGGAGCGCCTTTTACCTGTGACAGACGAGAAGCTGAATGGTTGCCTGGATTGGTCGCAATCGTCGACGGAAGTTTTTGCTCCAAATGGACCAC
The DNA here is from genome assembly GCA_034641835.2 of Pinus albicaulis. Taxonomy (NCBI): domain Eukaryota; kingdom Viridiplantae; phylum Streptophyta; class Pinopsida; order Pinales; family Pinaceae; genus Pinus; species Pinus albicaulis. The sequence goes on along the minus strand of JAXQQM020066770.1, from coordinate 2,885 downwards.
TGTTGCTTTCTACCAAGGTAAATAGTAAAAGTAATTTTATTTTTACCAATTTGACATATTTATAACTTTTTCGACGTTAAATGAGTTTTAAAAAGTTATTTTTATCAAATATTTGCATATGTATGTCGAAAATGGATTTTACGCTTGCTTGGTATGTGCAGCAGCAGGTTTTTGCGACTTAAACGATGGAAACGAGTTGTATTTTATACTTTTTCGGACTCGGTAAATACACGAAAAAAGTCACTTTGGAGTCATCTTTCAGCTCTTTTCTGACTCTCTAAACGTGAAAAGATTGTCGAGGCCCTTGTCGTTTCGATCTCGTTAAAATGGACACGAAATAAACTCCATAATATAAGTTTCTAACTTGTTTATTTGGGCTGGATGGATTAATTAAAAAATACACAACTCTTAGAGCTAGGAGGTTTTCTGGGATATTGTTTTCTACCTTTTCGGATGCAGGGAACTATTCTGAAAAAGGACACGTAGGTTTTCTTTTCCATTGTCTTTTCAAATATATAAACATGAAAAGGCATTGAAGTTCTTCCTTTATAGAAAATAGACAGTTAAACCACCGGTGACTGGGCCACGGTCTCCATAAGTATTCTCCGAGTTTCTCCTTCCTAGGACTCGTTAAATGCACTAGGATGGATTCGCACGAAGGGCGGACTTATATTACAAGCATATGCTATCCCCTTCAAGCTTGTCATCAAAAATAATTGGGGTACTCGCCAGAAATGGTGGGGGAAAAATGGAACCATCGTCGGCAGTATGTCGCTCTTGAACATGGCACTTGTCTGCATTCGTGTCGGGTTAGGGACATCTCATCTCGTTGTTTCACTTTGCTTCCATGGGTTTGGGTAATCTCTTTTGACCTCTCATCTGTTCACTGCCTCGTCGCCATGACCTTTGCTCTGTTGATGTCAAAATGCGCAAGCCAACGTAGAAGTGTCGTTCATGTGGTGGAAAGTTGGCCTCTGCAAATATCAACCTTCCTCTGTTTCCTATACGATCCTGATTCACAACAAAACATCATGTTCCTCTGTCTCGTGTCGATGATGTGGGAATCATTATGGCCCGCCTTTGATCAAGGTCACTTCCTGTCGACATCAACTCATTATCCGGGAAGTTGGTCTAGAGACTCCTTATGGTACCTTGGAGCCTGCATGCCTCAATGGCGGGTTCGTCGCATTCGACGAGAGGTTTACATCATTGGCCTCCGATCGAGTGATTCTGTGGGTGTTCGACGTCAGTTCATTTATTCGCACGCCGTAGATTGTACCTGTAGTACCTTGGGGACCATTGTCATTATTGGTGGTTTCTCTCGCGTCGGTTAACAACTTTCATCATTGGCTGGTAATCCGACGATGTTCTTGCATGTTCGACCTCAGCTCACATATTCACATGCACGAACTTGTACTTTGTTGGGTCGAGATGGAGCGCAAGACCCTGGATTGTGTCTGTTGTAATCCAGGCTGCGATTGTGGATTATTATCATTATGTACATGACTCACTGATTGGATGGCTGCGACCATACCTGAGTCTATTAGTTTGATCTTAGTTGGATGGCTGCGCCCATACCCTGGATCCGGATTATAGCATACTCTGTTTCGGATGGCTGCGTCCATACCACTTATACATCATGTACTTGAGATATCAGTTGTATCTTTCTGCGCAGGTTTTCCGACGGCGGGCCTTCAGTTAGACATGTTCTCGTAAAGCATTTCACCCCTCTCCCTCTCGGGCCTCATACTTTAGGGGGCATCTGTTACACAGTAATTTGTCACCGTCCTTACCATTCCCCCATCCCGCACAATGGAGGACCCATTCTGTGACCTGTGAACATTGTCATGCCTTGAAATCATCATCAATGCATCCCTCTGAACATGAGCTTCATTTTCCCTTGAGACATCTCCTTGCAAAAGTCATGAAAAACAGCCCTTTTGGCATTGGCGCGGGCAGTCAGTTCAGCACTCGCGCCAATGGAGAAATTACTGCAAAGGGGTCGCGCCACTTGGCGCTCTGTCATAGAGCCGTAGTCGCACCACCCATTTTGGGAGTTGTTTTTTAAATAAAGATGGCGGAAGTTGAGTTCTAACAAATTCACAAACCATCACCTATCTTGACTTGGGAGGTTGGCTGCGGGAGTTCTATGGAAGGAAGTGGTTTTGCCACCTCCCATGGAACCTTCCTTGTTGATAGGGCCAATCCCATAATAATAGGGATCCCAACTCCTCCTTCCCCATCTATAAAAGCTTGCTCAAATCAATGGCAAGCTAGTCTTGAAGTGCCTAAGCTCTGAATCTCCATATTCCCAAGAGCCTTTGTGTTGTAAAGGATCCTCTTTTTTCCCTTAAGGCTGACTCAAGTAAGGAGACCATTGTCACGCGACTCTGGAGAGGTTTTCCCTTTCCTTGGCGAGCTTTGCGAGACGTGGACAATTGGAGACCCGTCCGAAGGAGACCGCGACGTCAGAACTTGGTTGTAATCTCTCTTCGCTGGTTATTTAATAGATGATTATGATTATGGTTCCACTCCGTTTTCCATCATGTTAATGCGAGTAATGTCCTTTCTGACTGATGTTTAGTTACGTATGCTGGTTTCTATGCTTGTATCTGTTCGTTTCTTCCATGTGCGGGTGTTCATCCGCGGAGATCGTGGAGGGATTGTGATCTGCCAAGGCTGAGGAACGGGGACGCTTCTTCTTCAGATCCTAGCGTTGGAATCCAGGTAGGCTTCTATTCCAAGTCTTTCATTCGTAACTAGGAACCTGCGTCATAGCATTGTTTGATTGTTGCTAGACCCCTGCTGGGCTAGTAGGGATCGCCTCTGTCCGCAGAGGGGATTTACCTCCTCAACACCTATTTCCATTTCAGTAAACCATTTTG
>JAXQQM020067709.1:0-70487 GCA_034641835.2 Pinus albicaulis | reverse complement strand
GTTTCGATTGTTGAAATATTTGAAATTCTAGAACAATAAAAGGAGAATAAAACTCCCCTCTTCAACACAGAGAAAATATTCAAATTTCACTCATTGGAGACAGAGTTCAACACTGAAAAATTCTATTTCATTCACTGTAAAAATCTATTACAATAAAAAAAAAACATCTTCTTCTAAGAGGGATTACAAAATGTTGGACTGTTACAAGACACATTGCCAAGCAAAACTCTTCTCTATCTCACACAGAGAATACTCTGTCTCTAAAACACTCTGCTTGTGTTTTCACTTCCATATTCTTGTGCATTCACTTTGTTCTCAAAAAATATTACACTACTTGTCTTTTCCTTTTTTATACACTACTATGTAAAACAAACTTTTAATAAAAAAAAAATTACACGGTAAAAAATAAAAATTTACACAGTAATTAAAAATTACATTCACGGCCCCTTTCTCTTTCATTTTGGCTTTCGGGCCTTTCCAGAACATAAACATTAAAATGAAACACTTTATATATATATATTATAAATATTAAAAATATTTATAATATATATTAACCTTAGTAAGAAAAAACTTTTACCAAAGGTTTAAAACCTTTATAAAAAAAATTTACGGACTTCAACCATAAGACAAGCTCTATTACAAAATATTTCGCGTTCCAAAATTGAATGATGACGTAGGCCCAAAGTGTGATGCGAAATCTCAAATTAATTCCTCCCTATAAAATTTCGGGTCCGGTTTTTGGCAATGCATCCAGCCCAACAAAACAACGCGATCCAATATTTTTTCTCCACGTGGCCCTTTCAATATGGCGGTAAAATTTCTGAGTTTAATTTGTTTGGTGAAGGTTTTAATGCTGGTTGTTGCTGCAGATAAGATGCAGCTCTTCCAATGCTCCTGCATTCAATTCGCGGATGTCTAAATTCACATCAAGCTTAACTTCGCCGCCGTTCAATCCTTTCTCATTAACTTCTGTCCTGCAGACTTCTCTGGGCAGTTGGAAATTAAATTCCAACACTCCCCCTTAATTTCAACTGCCGGGTTATCTGTCATACCCAAACATTTTCTTAAAAACTCAAAACTCTTCTGTCCCAACGGCTTGGTCAAAATATCAGCGAACTGCTCATGAGTTCTGCAATGTTTTAAAATTATTTCTCCATTGTTCACTAATTCTCTGATATAGTGAAACTTTGTATCTATGTGTTTTGTTCTTTTATGAAACACAATATTCTTTGACAATGCAATAGCTGAGCTATTGTCACAATAAATCACTGTGCCTTTTATCTGTTCTTGACATAAACTTCTCAACATTCTCCTCATCCAAATTGCTTGACACGATGTTGCTGTAGCTGCCACATACTCTGCCTCTGCTGTAGACAATGCTACAATTGGTTTTTTCTTAGAAGCCCATGAAATGGCTCCTGAACCCATATGAAAAACATAACGGGAAGTGCTCTTCCGATCATCTACACTTCCAGCCCAATCACTGTCAGTGTATCCAACTAATTCTGAATTTTCTGAAGCTATATATAAAATACCAAATCTTTTAGTTCCTTTCACATACCTCAGAATTCTCTTTGCTGCCTGCCAATGTGCTTCTTTTGGCTTCTCCATAAATCTGGAAATTAAACTAATAGCATGCATAATATCCGGCCTAGTTGCAGTCAAATACATGAGGCTGCCAACTATGCTTTTATACAAACTTGGATCGAAATCCTTGCTGCTGTCATTCTTACTCAACTTCAATCCCATTACTGTGGGAGTAATTGCAGCTTTGCACTCCTGCATGTTGAATCTTTCTAAAACTTGATTCACATATTTTGCTTGAGAAATAAAAATTCCTTTCTCACCTTGCTCCACTTCTATTCCCAAGAAGTATCTTAATAAACCCATTTCAGTCATTTCAAATTCATCTTTCATGACTGTTTTAAAATTTTCAACAAGGTAATCATCATTACCTGTAAAAATTAAATCATCAACATATAAAACAACAATTAACATCTTACCATCATTTTCTTTGATGTAGAGGGTGGGTTCTCCCTCACACTTTTCAAATCCATTTTCTAGTAGATAGGAATCTATCCTACTGTACCATGCTCTTGGTGCTTGCTTCAGCCCATAAAGAGCTTTCTTCAATTTGCAGACCTTATGCTCTTGGCCTTTCTTCTCATATCCAAGAGGTTGTTCCACATATACCTCTTCCATTAAAACTCCATTTAAAAATGCATATTTTACATCCATCTGGTAAACTTTCCATTTGTTTTGTGCTGCTATGGACAACACTGCTCTTACGGTCTCCATTCTTGCAACTGGTGCAAAAGTTTCTTCATAATCAATGCCATGCTTCTGCTTATAACCCTTGACAACAAGTCTGGCCTTGTGTCTTTCTATCTTTCCTTCAGCATTGCTTTTGGTCTTATAGACCCATTTAACACCAATGGCTTCTTTACCTTCTGGGAGATCAACCAACTCCCATGTTTTGTTCTTCTCTATGGCATTTATTTCATCATCCATAGCTTCTATCCATTTTCTATCTTTAATAGCATCTTCAAAATGAATAGGATCATCAACTTGACAATACAAAGAAAATAAGGAATTCATACCTTCGTTTGCTTCTCCTTGCTCATAAATTTCTCTAAGGCTTCTGAATCTTGTTCCTCTTTCACTTGGTGTAGCCGTGCTTGATGAAGCACTCATTTCTGCTCCATGTGGTGTGCTTGGAGATGCACTCCCGCTTCTTCTCAAGGGTGTTCTTGGTGCTGCTTGAGGCGTCCCTTGCTGTCCTTGCGTTGCTGGAGGTTGTGCAGTGGATGGGTTGTTAATTTCAAACACATCTCCTTCATATTCATCATGAGACAAACAGTTTTTAACATTGATTGTTTTCTCAATGCTTCCATCCCATGCTTCCTCTTCAATGAATTGCACATCTCTACTTATTACAAACTTCTTTGTGGATGGGTTATACAATCTGTATCCTTTGGAATCTTCACAATATCCAAGGAAAATGCATTTCTCCCCCTTACTATCCAACTTCTTTCTCAACTTGTCTGGAATGTGTACATATGCTACACATCCAAAAACTCTCATGTGGGTGACTCCCTGTTTTCTGCCACTCCACGCTTCTTCTGGAACTTTGTTCATTACTGCTTTTGTAGGGCATCTATTTAAAATATACGCAGCACAGTTTGCTGCTTCTGCCCAATACTCATTCGGAAATTTTTTTGCCTTTAGCATACTTCTCACCATTTCCATTATGGTTCGATTCTTCCTTTCAGCAACTCCATTCTGTTGCGGTGTGTACCTTGTGGTAAACTGCTTGTGTATGCCGTTCTCTCTGCAAAAACACAGAAATTCCTTTGATATATATTCTCCTCCTCTATCGGTTCTGAGAACTTTAATGTACTGCCCACTCTGTTTCTCTACAAGAGCTTTAAAGTGGCAAAATTTCTGAAAGACTTCACTCTTATATTTTAGGAAATAAACCCACACTTTTCTTGTGAAATCATCTATGAAGGTCAGCATATAGTTGCTGTCGGAAACTGATGCTGTTTGCATCGGCCCACACAAATCTGAGTGAATGATTTCTAAGGGTGCTTTCACCCTTATGCTTTTCCCTGATGGAAAATTTTCTCTGTGTTGCTTTCCCAAGATGCAGCCTTCACATAGGATGTTAGGCTTCTCAATCAATGGTAAACCTTTTACCATTCCTTTTCTGTGCAGCAAATTTAATCCTCTGAAATTGAGATGTCCAAATCTCAGGTGCCATAACCAATTCTCATCTTTCGCTTCCTTCTGAAAGGCTTCTTGTGTTACAGCTGCAATGTTTTTTCCTTTTCCCTTCAAGTCAGTGTTGAGCTTGAGCGGAAACATTCTATTGCTGGTCATTTGTATTTCAGCAATGATTTTATTACTTGGAGGTATATCTTTTATTGTGCACACATCCTCTGTAGAAATTATTAACCATTATTTGACTACCCAATACTCAAAATATTACCTTCAAACTGGAACATAATATACATGGGGACTAAATTTTGCTCCCCATCTCTAAGTCGAATACTAATCACATTTTCCTTATGACGAGTGATCTTAGTATCGGTCCATGGTCACTTGATTCACCCAACTACATCTAGATTGGCAAACATTGCTCTGTTTCCAGTCATATGATTACTACATCCTGAATCTAACAACCAAACATCATATTCTCTATCTTGTGCTACATTACAAGCTAACAGCACACTACTTGGGCTCTTTTCTTCTTTTGCTACATTAGCATTCTGCTTATTTTTCAAGTCATTTTTCTTGTTTCTACATTCATTGGCATAATGCCCATATTTCTTGCAATAATGACGTTGGACATTGGATTTGTCATACCTTTGTCCATGAGCATGTTGGTGTTGATGTCCACCTTGCTGGCTGTTTCATTGGCCGTGGCTCTAACTCTGACTGTTGCTCCTTCCATGTGAATGTGAAGAGTTGTTCCTTCCACCTCTGTTCTAGCTTTTGCCTCTTCCTCTTCCTTTGCCTTGACCTCTTCCTCTTCCTGAAGGCATCTGGGTCTTGAAGGTGTGCTCAAGAGATGAATGTTAATCTCTACTCAATCTCTGTTCATGAGTTATCAGTGAGGCATGAAGTTCATCTACTGTGAACTGTGAGAGATCTTTGGTCTCTTCTATGGTGGCAACAATAACATCAAACTTTGAGGGCAAGCTGCTCAAAATTTTCTCCACAATCCTTCTTTCTTCAAGAGTTTCTCCATGGGATCTTATCTGATTTACAATCCCAATCACATGTGTAAAAAATGTGTCTACATTATCTGACTCTTTCATACAAAGAGTTTCAAAATCTCTTCTCAGCAATTGAAGTTTTGTTGTCTTAACTTTCTCCATACCTTGATAGGCTACTTTCAGAGTTTTCCATGCCTCCTTGGATCTCTGGGCTGCTGCTATCCTTGGAAACACACTCTCATTTGTTTGCGATACAAAATAGAAAGGCATTTAGCATGTTTCTTCCACCTATTTCTCTTCCAATAGGTCCTTCTGCAGCAGAGTTAAGGCATTAAAAGCATGCTCATCTGTTGGTTCAGCAAAACCATCTTCTACAAACTCCCATAAGTCTTGTGAGATAAACATGGCTCTCATGGTAATGGCCCAATAATCATAGTTCTTTCCATTAAATTGTTGAGGCTGAACATTTCCATTGTTCATAACCTTGGAACTTAAACAAAGCTGTCTTAAATTCTACTGAAAATGTATGACTCTTTTAAAACAAAACAACAACTACTGTTATCTTTGAGAAATACCAGACTTTGACTTCTATTGGGCACCGCTTTTGGAGAAAAGCTACAACAATTATTCTTCTTCTTCATCTTCTTTTAGACACTTCCAAAGAACCTAAATACTTCTACGATACATGTTGGAATATTGAAAATTCCAGAACAATAAATGGAGAATAAAACTCCTCTCTTCAACACAAAGAAAATATTAAAATTTCACTCAAAGGAGACAGAGTTCAACACTGAAAAATTCTATTTCATTCACTGTAAAAATATATTACAATAAAAAAAACTTCTTCCTCTAAGAGGGATTACAAAATGCTGGACTGTTACAAGACACAGTGCCAAGAAAAACTTTTCTCTGTCTCACACAGAAAATGCTGTTTTGTCTCTAAAACACTCTTAACATGTTTTTCACTTTTTTAAATCTTGTTGTGCATTCACTTTGTTCTCAAAAAATATTACACTCACCATCTTTCCTTTGCCCGCATCTTTACATTGTGTAAATAAACTTTTAATAAAAAATTACACAGTAAAATAAAAATTACATTCACGGCCCCTTTTTTTATTTTGGCTTTCGGGACTTTTAAACTTTCCAGAACATAACATTTAAAAATAAAACATTACATATATATATTATAAATGTTAAAACATTTATAATATATATTAACCTTAGTAAAAATAACTTTTACCGAAGGTCTTTAAAAACTTTATGAAGCTTTACGGATTTCAACCATAAAACAAACTCTATTGCAAAATGATCTTCGCATTCCAAAATCAAATGCTGACGTAGGCCCAATGTGTGACGCGAATTCCAAATTAAATTCACTCTATAAAAATTCGGGTCCGGATTTTGGCAATGCATATAGCCCAAAAAAACAACGCGATCCAATATTTTTTTTCTCCACGTGGCCCTTTCAGACAAATAAAAATCTGGCGATAAAAATCTGAGCTTTGAATGTGGTGGTTGCAGAATTAAAATCCGAATTGACTATTAAGATCTCAAAGCTATGTTGCATGATTTAGAACCACAGTGTCTTCCAATGTTAGGTGGACATTGCGAGCTATTAATCAACAACTTGCAGGTTTAATTAAATGCAGATTTTAATTTCTGGATGGCGTGCACCAAACAAATTCCTATACCGTTTGTCCTTCTCTGCGTTGCTGCAGTTGAAGTTAAAATTCAACACTCCCCCTTAAATTCAACTGCTGGGTTTTCTGTCATACCCAGACATTTCCTCAAAAACTCAAAACTCTTCTGTCCCAATGGCTTGGTCAAAATGTACATAGCGCTCTGCAGTTGCAATGTTTAAAATTGTTCTCCATTGTTCACTAACTCCACTGATGTAGCAGTGGCTTTCCAGCATCAATGTGTTTGTTCTTTTGGAACACAGAATTCTTTGAAAATGCAACCATTGCGAGCTATTCATCACAATAAATCATGTGCCTTGTGTCTCTGTTTCTTAGCACAAAACTTCTCAGCATTATATCTCATCCAAATTTTACTGTCGACACGCTACTGCTGTAGCTACCACATACTCTACCTCTGCTGTAGATAATGCTACAATCGATTGTTTCTTAGAAGCCCATGAAATGGCTCCTGAACCCATATGAAAAACATAACTGGAAGTTCTCTTTCGATCATCTACACTTCCAGCCCAATCAATGTCAGTGTATACAACTAACTCTGAATTTTCTGAAGCAGTATATAAAATACCAAATCTTTTAGTTCCTTTAACATACCTGTAGAGTCTCTTTATATACTTTCCAATGTACTTCTTTTGGCTTCTCATAAATCACGGAAATTAAACCTAACGACATGCATAATATCAAGCTTCTAGTTAGATCAAATGCATGAAGGTTGACAACTATGCTTTAATACAACTTGGATCAAAATCCACTATTCTTCATCATCTTTACTCAACTTCAATCCCATTGTTGTAGGAGTAATTGCAGCTTTGCACTCTGCATATTTCAATCTTTCTAAAACACGGCGTTCCATATTTTGCGCTTGAGATATAAAAATCCATTTTTTCACTTTCCTCTACTTCTATTCCTAAGTATCTCAAAAAACCCATATCAGTCATTTCAAATTCATCTTTCATGATTGTTTTAAAATTTTCAACAAGTTAATCATCATTACCTATAAATATTAAATCATCAACATATAAAACAACAATGAGCATTTTACCATACTTTTCTTTGATGTAGAGGGTGGGTTCTCCCTCACACTTTTCAAATCCATTTTCTAGTAGATAGGAGTCTATCCTATTGTACCATGCTCTTCGTGCTTGCTTCAGCCCATAAAGAGCTTTCTTCAATCTGGAGAATTTATGCTCTTGCCCTTTCTTCTCATATCTAAGAGGTTGTTCAATGTAAACCTCTTCCATTAAGACTCCATTTAAAAATGCATATTTTACATCCATCTGGTATACTTTCCATTTGTTTTGTGCTACTATGGACATCACTGCTCTTATTGTCTCCATTCTTGCAACTGGTGCAAAAGTTTCTTCATAATCTATCCCTTGCTTCTACTTATATCCCTTGACAACAAGTCTGGCCTTGTGTCTCTCTATTTTTCCTTCAGCATTGCTTTTGGTCTTATAGACCCATTTAACTCGAATGACTTCTTCACCTTCCGGGAGATCAACCAGCTCCCATGTTTTGTTCTTCTCTATGGCATTAATTTCATCATCCATAGCTTCTATCCATTTTCTATCTTTAATAGCATATTCAAAATGAATAGGATCATCTACTTGACAATACAAAGAAAATAAGGAGTTCATACCTTCATTTGCTGCTCCCTGCTCATAGATTTCTCTAATACTCCTGAATTTTGTTCCACTTTCACTTGGTGTAGATGTGATTGATGAAGCACTCAATTCTGCTCCATGCGGTGTGATTGGAAATGCACTTCCACTTCTTCTCAAGGGTGTTCTCGCTGCTGCTTGAGGTGTCCCTCGTTGTCCTTGTGTTGGTGGAGGTTGTGCAACGGATGAGTTGTTAATTTCAACCATATCTCCCTCATCCTCATCATGAGATAAACAACTTTTAACATTGAATGTTTTCTCAATGCTTCCATCCCATGCTTCCTCTTCAATAAATTGTACATCTCTGCTTATTACAAAATTATTTATGGATGGGTTATATAATCTGTATCCTTTGGAATCTTCACAATATCTAAGGAAAATGCACTTCTCCCCCTTACTATCCAACTTCTTCCTCAACTTGTCTGGAATGTGTGCATATGCAACACATCCAAAAACTCTCATGTGGGTGACTCCCTATTTTCTTCCTCCACGCTTGTAAGACTTTTTTTCATCATATGCTAGCTTTTGTGGAGCATCTATTTAAAATATACACGGCCTGATTTAACATGCCCCAATACTCATTAGGCAGTGCTTTACGCCAGAGCATACTTCTCACCATTTCCATTATGGTTCGATTCTTCCTTTCAGCAACTCCATTCTGTTGCGGTGTGTACCTTGTGGTAAATTTCTTATGTATGCCATTCTCTCTGTAGAAACGTAGAAATTCCTTTGAGAAATATTCTCCTCCTTTATTAGTTCTGAGGAATTTTATATGCAGTTCGTTCTGTTTTTCTACAATAGCTTTAAAATGGAGAAATTTATGAAAAACTTCACTCTTATATTTTAGGAAATAAACCCACACTTTTCTTGTAAAATCATCTATGAAGGTCAACATGTAATTGCTGCCTAAAACTGACGCTGTCTGCATCGGCCCACATAAATCTGAGTGGATGATTTCTAAGGGTGATTTCGCCCTTATGCTTTTCCCTCATGGAAAATTTTCTCTGTGTTGCTTTCCCAAGATGCAGCCTTCACATAGGTTGTCAGGCTTCTCAATCAATGGCAAACCTTTTACCATTCCTTTTCTGTGCAGAAAATTTAATCCTCTGAAATTGAGATGTCAAAATCTCAGGTGCCATAACCAATTTTCATCTTTCTCTTCCTTTTGGAAGGCTTCTTGTGTTAGAGTTGCTATGCTTTTTCCTTTTCCCTTCAAGTCAGTGTTGAGCTTGAGAGGAAACATTCTATTGCTGGTCATTTTTATTTTAGCAATGGTTTTCTTGCTTGGAGGAATATCATTTATTGTGCACACATCATCCTTGAAAATTACATTGTAACTTTTTTTTATGAGCTGCCCAATGCTCAAAAGATTACACTTCAGACCTGGAACATAATACACATCAGGTACAAATTTCTGCTCCCCATTTCTAGCTCGAATACTAACTCTGCCTTTTCCTTTGACAAAGATCTTAGTATCAGTCCCTGTGGTTACTTCTGATTTTACTTCTTCATCTAGATTGGAAAACATTACTCTGTTCCCAGTCATGTGATTACTACATCCTGAATCTAAGAACCAACCATCATCTTCTCTATCCTATGTTGCATTACAAGCTAATATCACATTACTTGGGTTCTTATCTTCTTTTTCTACATTAGCATTTTGTCTATTTTTCATGTCATTTTGCTTCTTTCTACATTCATTGGCATAGTTCCCATATTTCTTGCAATAATGAAATTGGAAATTGGATTTGTCATACCATTTTACATGAGCATGTTGGTGTTGGTTTCCACCTTGTTGTTTGTTGCCTTGGCTGTGGCTCTGATTCTGACTGTTGCTCCTTCCATGTGAATGTGAAGAGCTATTCCTTCCACCTCTATTTTGGCTTTTGCCTCTTCCTCTTCCTTTGCCTTGACCTCTTCCTCTTCCTGAAGGCATCTGGGTCTTGAAGGCATGCTCTAGAGATGAGTTTTCATCTTTGCTCAATCTCTGTTCATGAGTTATCAGTGAGGCATGAAGTTCATCCACTGTTAACTGTGAGAGATCTTTGGTCTCTTCTATGGTGGTTACAATAACATCAAACTTTGAGGGTAACCTTCTCAAAAGTTTCTCCATGATTCTTCTTTCTTCAAGAGTTTCTCCATGGGATGTTATCTGATTTACGATCCCAATCACATGTGTAAAAAATGTGTCTACATTATCTGACTCTTTCATGCAAAGAGTTTCAAAATCTCTTCTCAGCAATTGAAGTTTTGCTGTCTTAACTTTATCCATACCTTGATAGGCTACTTTTAGAGTTTCCCATGCCTCCTTGGATCTCTGGGCTACTGCTATCCTTGGAAGCACACTCTCATTTACTGCCTGATACAAATATAAGAGGGCTTTAGCATCCTTCTTTCTATTATTCTTCAATAAATCCTTCTCTTCTTGAGTTAAGGAATTAAAATCCTACTCATTAGCTGGTTCAACAAAACCATCTTCCACAAAATCCAATAAGTCTTGTGAGACAAACAGGGCTCTCATGGTAATGGTCCAATAATCATAGTTCTTTCCATTAAATTGTGGAAGCTGAACATTTCCAATGTTCATACCAGTGCTTGGTCCAGCCATTTCTCTTAAACTGAACTCTGAACTTAAACAAACTTTCTTTCCTTTCTTTGAAAGAACAAACTCTTTTTAAACACTAAACAACTCTGTTACCTTTGAGAAATACTTGATCTTTTGACCTCAGTTTAGCTTTCACTTTGCTAGAGGAAACGCTGCAACAAGTCTTCTTCTTCAGCTTCTTTGAAACCTTCAAAGAATCTGCACTAGCTCTGATACCATGTTGGAATATTTGAAAATTCGAGAACAATAAATAGAGAATAAAACTCCCTTCTTCAACACAAAGAAAATATTAAAATTTCAGTCATAGGAGATAGAGTTCAACACTGAAAAATTCTATTTCATTCACTGTAAAAATCTATTACAATAAAAAAAACTTCTTCCTCTAAGATGGATTACAAAATGCTAGACTGTTACAAGACACAGTGCCAAGCAAAACTCTTCTCTGTCTCACACAGAGAATACTCTGTCTCTAAAACACTTTCTCTTTGTGTTTTTCACTTTACTTTCTTCTTTGTGCATTCACTTTTTTCTCCAAAAAATATTACACTCATCTTTTCCTTTTTATACCCACCGCTATATAAAATAAACTTAATAAAAAATTTTACGATCAAAATGAAAAAATTATTCATGAAGCCCCTTTTTTTTTTGTTTTGGCTTTGGACATTTTCAAACTTTGGAACAAAAACATTAAAAATGAAACACTACATATAAATATTATAAATATTTATAATATATATTAACCTTAGTAAAAAAAACTTTTACCGAAGGTTTTTAAAAACTTTATGAAACTTTACGGATTTCAACCATAAATCAAACTCTATTGAAAAATGATCTTCGCATTCCAAAATCAAATGCTGACGTAGGCCCAAATTGTTATGCGAATTCCAAATTAAATTCTCCCTATAAAAATTTGGGTCCGGTTTTTGGCAATGCAACCGACCCAACAAAACAACGCGATCCAATATTTTTTTTCTCCATGTGGCCCTTTCAAACAAATAAAAATCTGGCGGTGAATTTCTGAGCTTTGAGTGTGGTGGTTGCAGAATTTAAAAGGTGATAAGAACTGCATTTAAGTTTCTGGTTGTGTGGTTTGAAACTACAATCTCATCAATGTTTAGGCGGCTGTTGCAGAGCTATTAATCAACAACTTGCAGGCTTTAAATGAAAATTTCTGGATGGCGTGCACCAAACAAATTCCTATACCGTTTGTCCTTCTCTGCGTTGCTGCAGTTGAAATTAAATTCCAACACTCCCCCTTAATTTCAACTGCTGGGTTATCTGTCATACCCAGACATTTCCTCAAAAACTCAAATGTCTTCTGTCCCAATGGCTTGGTCAGAATATTAGCGAACTGTTCCTGAGTTCTGCAATGTTTTAAAATTATTTCTCCATTGTTCACTAACTCTCTGATATAATGATACTTTGTGTCTATGTGCTTTGTTCTTTTATGAAATACTGAATTATTTGACAATGCAATAGCTGAGCTATTGTCACAATAAATCACTGTCCCTTTTACCTGTTCTTGACATAGACTTCTCAACATTCTCCTCATCCAAATTGCTTGAACCATGCTTGTTCCATACGCCATACTCTTACTCTCTCACTTGTGATAATTCACTGATGGTGTTTCCTTGAGCCACTGAAATGTCTCTAGACTATGTCTGAAAAAACATATTGAAGTGTTCTCATCATCACACCAGCGTGAATCCACTTTCGATCTGCATCATATTCTGAATTCTATAATGTTCTAAATACAAACATTTTAGATTCTTATTTCCTTAGAATCCTCTTCTTGCTTGCCAATGTACTTCTTTTGGCTTCTCCATAAATCGCAAATTCAACAACAACTTGTCGCAATACTTCCATGACTAGTTTCTTTGATTAAAGTACATGAAATTTGCCAACTATGCTTTTATACAAACTTGGATGAAAATCCTTGCTGCTGTCATCTTTACTCAGCTTCAATCCCATTACTGTGGGAGTAATTGCAGCTTTGCACTCCTGCATATTAAATCTTTCTAAAACTTGATTCACATATTTTGCTTGAGATATAAAAATCCCTTTTTCACTTTGCTCTACTTCTATTCCTAAGAAGTATCTCAACAAACCCATGTCAGTCATTTCAAATTCATCTTTCATGACTGTTTTAAAATTTTCACTGAGATAATCATCATTGCCAGTGAATATTACATCATCAACATATAACACAACAATCAGCATTCTACCATCCTTTTCTTTGATGTACAATGTGGGTTCTCCATCACATTTCTCAAACCCATTTTCTAGTAGATAGGAATCTATCCTACTGTACCATGCTCTTGGAGCTTGCTTCAGCCCATAAAGAGCTTTCTTCAATTTGCAGACCTTATGCTCTTGGCCTTTCTTCTCATATCCGAGAGGTTGTTCCACATATACCTCTTCCATTAAAAATCCATTTAAAAATGCAGATTTTACATCCATCTGGTATACTTTCCATTTGTTTTGTGCTGCTATGGACAGCACTGCTCTTACTGTCTCCATTCTTGCAACTGGTGCAAAATTTTCTTCATAATCAATTCCATGCTTCTGCTTATATCCCTTGACAACAAGTCTGGCCTTGTGTCTCTCTATCTTTCCTTCAGCATTGCTCTTGGTCTTATAGACCCACTTAACTCCAATAAATTCTTTACCTTCTGGGAGATCGACCAGCTCCCATGTTTTGTTCTTCTCTATGACATTAATTTCATCATCCATAGCTTCTATCCATTTTCTATCTTTAATAGCATCTTCAAAATGAATAGGATCATCAACTTGACAATATAAAGCAAATAAGGAATCCATACCTTCATTTGCCGCTCCTTGTTCATAGATTTCTCTAATGCTTCTGAATTTTGTTCCACTTTCACTTGGTGTAGACGTGCTTGATGAAGCACTCAATTCTGCTCCATGTGGTGTGCTAGGAGATGCATTCCCGCTTCTTCTCAAGGGTGTTCTCGCTGCTGCTTGAGGTGTCCCTTGTTTTCCTTGTGCTGGTGGAGGTTGTGCTACGGATGGGTTGTTAATTTCAACCACATCTCCTTCATCTTCATCATGAGACAAACAGTTTTTAACATTGACTGTTTTCTCAATACTTCCATCCCATGCTTCCTCTTCAATGAATTGCACATCTCTACTTATCACAAACTTCTTCATGGATGGGTTATACAATCTGTATCCTTTGGAATCTTCACAATATCCAAGGAAAATGCATTTCTCCCCCTTACTGTCCAACTTATTTCTCAACTTGTCTGAAATGTGTGCATATGCAACACATCCAAAAACTCTTATGTGGGTGACTCCTTGTTTTCTGCCACTCCATGCTTCTTCTAGAACTTTTTTCATCACAACTTTTGTAGGGCATCTATTTAAAATATACGCAGCACAGTTTGCTGCTTCTGCCCAATACTCATTCGGCAAGTGTTTTGCCTTGAGCATACTTCTCACCATTTCCATTATGGTTCGATTCTTCCTTTCAGCAACTCCATTCTGTTGCGGTGTGTACCTTGTGGTAAACTGCTTGTGTATGACATTCTCTCTGCAAAAGCGCAGAAATTCCTTTGAGATATATTCTCCTCCTCTATCGGTTCTGAGAACTTTTATATGCAGTCCGCTCTTTTTTTCTACAAGAGCTTTAAAATGGCGAAATTTCTGAAAAACTTCACTCTTATATTTCAAAAAACAAACCCACACTTTTCTTGTGAAATCATCTATGAAGGTCAGCATGTAGTTGCTGCTTGAAACTGATGCTGCTTGCATCGACCCACATAAATATAAGTGGATGATTTCTAAGGGTGCTTTCGCCCTTATGCTTTTCCCTGAAGGAAAATTTTCTCTGTGTTGCTTTCCCAAGATGCAGCCTTCACATAGGTTGTCAGGCTTCTCAATCAATGGTAAACCTCTTACCATTCCTTTTCTGTGCAGCAAATTTAATCCTCCGAAATTGAGATGTCCAAATCTCAGGTGCCATAACCAATTTTCATCTTTTTCTTCCTTCTGGAAGGCTTCTTGTGTTACAGCTGCTATGCTCTTTCCTTTTCCCTTCAAGTCAGTGTTGAGCTTGAGAGGAAACATTCTATTGCTGGTCATTTGAATTTCAGCAATGATTTTCTTACTTGGAGGTATATCTTTTATTGTGCACACATCATCTTTAAAAATTACATTGTAACCTTTATTTATGAGCTGCCCAACGCTCAAAAGATTACATTTCAGACCTAGAACATAATACACATCAGGGACAAATTTCTGCTCCCCATTTCTTGCTCGAATACTTACTCTGCCTTTTCCTTTGACAGAGATCTTAGTATCAGTCCCTGTGGTCACTTCAGATTTTACTTCTTCATCTAGATTTGCAAACATTGCTCTATTTCCAGTCATGTGATTACTACATCCTGAATCTAAGAACCAAACATCATCTTCTCTATCCTGTGCTACATTACATGCTAACAACACATTACTTGGGTTCTTTTCTTCTTTTGCTACATTAGCATTCTGCTTATTTTTCATGTCATTTTGCTTCTTTCTACATTCATTGGCATAGTGCCCATATTTTTTACAATAATGACATTGGACATTGGATTTGTCATACCTTTGTCCATGAGCATGTTGGTGTTGATGTCCACCTTGTTGGCTGTTGCATTGGCCGTGGCTCTGACTTTGACTGTTTCTCCTTCCATGTGAATGTGAAGGGCTGTTCCTTCCACCTCTGTTCTGGCTTCTGCCTCTTCCTCTTCCTTTTCCTTGACCTCTTCCTCTTCCTGAAGGCATCTGGGTCTTGAAGGCGTGCTCAAGAGATGAATGTTCATCTCTGCTCAATCTCTGTTCATGAGTTATTAGTGAGGCATGAAGTTCATCCACTGTGAACTGTGAGAGATCTTTGGTCTCTTCTATGGTGGTAACAATAACATCAAACTTTGAGGGTAAACATCTCAAAAGTTTCTCCACAATCCTTCTTTCTTCAAGAGTTTCTCCATGGGATCTTATCTGATTTACAATCCCAATCACATGTGTAAAGAATGTGTTTACATTATCCGACTCTTTCATGCAGAGAGTTTCAAAATCTCTTCTCAGCAATTGAAGTTTTGCTGTCTTAACTTTCTCCATACCTTGATAGGCTACTTTCAGAGTTTCCCATGCCTCCTTGGATCTCTTAGCTGCTGCTATCCTTGGGAACACACTATCATTTACTGCTTGATACAAATAGAAGAGGGTCTTAGCATCGTTCTTTCTATTGTTCTTCAATAAATCCTTCTCTTCTTGAGTCAAGGCATTAAAAGCCTGCTCATCAGCTGGTTCAACAAAACCATCTTCTAAAAACTCCCATAAGTCTTGTGATACAAACAGGGCTCTCATGGTAATGGCCCAATAATCATAGTTATTTCCATTAAACTGTGGAAATAAACATTTTCAGTATAAAATAGAGTGCTTGGTCCAACCATTGCTTTTAAACTGGTCTTCGAACTTAAACAAAGCATCTTTCCTTCTCTTTGAAAGAGAAAACTCTTTTAAAACAAAACAACAACTACGTATCTTTGAGAAATGTTTGAACTTTTGACTTCTATTGGGCTTTCACCTTTCTTTGGGCTTGCAACAATTCTTCTTCTTCATCATCTTCTTTGAAACCTTCAAAGAGCATAAAATAACTCTTGATACCATGTTGGAATATTTGAAATTCCAGAACAATAAAATGGAGAATAAAACTCCTCTTCAACACGAGAGAAAATATTAAAATTTCACTCACAGGAGACAGAGTTCAATCACTGAAAAAATTCTATCTCATTCACTGTAAAATATATTACAATAAAAAAAACTTCTTCCTCTAAAAGGGATTACAAAATGATGGACTGTTACAAGACACAGTGCCAAGCAAAACTCTTCTCTGTCTCACACAGAGAATACTCTATCTCTAAAACACTCTGTTGTATTTTTTTTTACTTTCGCACTGCTATGCATACACTCGTTTCACACTCTGTTGTATGTAAAACTTACAACTTACAATCTGTATTTTTTTCTTTTTACACACTGCTGTGTAAATAAACTTTTAATAAAAAAATTTACACAGTAAATAAAAATTACATTCATGGCCCCTTTTTTTTTGTTTTGGCTTTCGGGCCTTTTAAACTTTCCAGAACATAAACATTAAAAAATGAAACACTACTTATATATATTATAAATGTTAAAAACATTTATAATATATATATTACAATGCATATATATATTAAACTTGGTAAAAATAACTTTGCCGTGACTTTTAATTAAAACGTGTTTTAAAAAAAAACTTTTACCCAAGGTTTAAAAACTTTATGAAATCTTTACGGACTTCAAAAAGATCAAACTCTATTGCAAAGGATCTTCGCGTTCCAAAAAGGAATGTTGACGTAGGCCCAAAGTGTTATGTCAATTCCAAATTAAATCCACCTTATAAAAATTCGGGTCCAGTTTTTGTGTTTTCAAATTTCCTCCAAATTCACGCAATCCAATATATTTACTCCACGTGGCCCTTTCAATCTAGCGGTAAATTTCCTTTGGTGTTAAATTTCTTTGGTGAAGGTTTTAATGTGGTTGTTGCTGTAGATAGGATATAGCTCTTCCACCGCTCCTGCAATCAATTCACAGCTCTTCAACTTGTCATCAACTTTTAACTCCGTCGTTTTACTGTCTCTTCATTCCTTTCGAATTAATTCTACTGTCTGCTGAGTTATGTGGGTAGTTGGAAACTAAATTCCAACACTCCCCCTTAATTTCAACTGCTGGGTTATCAGTCATACCCAGACATTTCATTAAAAACTCAAAACTCTTCTGCCCCAATGGCTTGGTCAGAATATCAGCGAACTGCTCCTGAGTTCTGCAATGTTTTAAAATTATTTCTCCATTGTTCACTAACTCCCTGATGTAGTGAAACTTGGCATCAATGTGTTTTGTTCTTTTATGAAACACAGAATTCTTTGACAATGCAATAGCTGAGCTATTGTCACAATAAATCACTGTGCCTTTTATCTGTTCTTGGCATAAACTTCTCAACATTCTCCTCATCCAAATTGCTTGACATGCTGCTGCTATAGCTGCCACATACTCTGCCTCTGCTGTAGACAATGCTACAATTGGTTTTTTCTTATAATCCCATGAAATGGCTCCTGAACCCATGTGAAAAACATAACCGGAAGTGCTCTTCCGATCATCTACACTTCCAGCCCAATCACTGTCAGTGTATCCAACTAATTCTGAATTTTCTGATGTTGTATATAAAATACCAAATCTTTTAGTTCCTTTCACTTACCTCAGAATTCTCTTTGCTGCTTGCCAATGTGATTATTTTGGCTTCTCCATAAATCTGGAAATTAAAATAACAGCATGCATAATATCCGGCCTAGTTGCAGTCAAATACATGAGGCTGCCAACTATGCTTTTATATAAACTTGGATCAAAATCCTTGCTGTTGTCATCTTTACTCAACTTCAATCCCATTACTGTGGGAGTAATTGTAGCTTTTCACTCCTGCATATTAAATCTTTCTAAAACCTGATTCACATATTTTGCTTGAGATATAAAAATCCCTTTTTCACTTTTTTCTACTTCTATTCCTAAGAAGTATCTCAACAAACCCATGTCAGTCATTTCAAATTCTTCTTTCATGACTGTTTTAAAATTTTCACTGAGATAATCATCATTGCCAGTGAATATTACATCATCAACATATAACACAACAATGAGCATTCTACCATCCTTTTATTTGATATAGAGGGTGTGTTCTCCCTCACACTTTTCAAATCCATTTTCCAGTAGATAGGAATCTATCCTACTATACCATGCTCTTGGAGCTTGCTTCAGCCCATAAAGAGTTTTCTTCAATTTGCAGACCTTATGCTCTTGGCCTTTCTTTTCATAGCCCAGAGGTTGTTCCACATATACCTCTTCCATTAAAAATCCATTTAAAAATGCTGACTTCACGTCCATTTGGTAAACTTTCCTTTTGTTTTGTGCTGCTATTGACAGCACTGCTCTTACTGTCTCCATTCATGCAACTGCTGCAAAAGTTTCTTCATAATCTATCCCATGTTTCTGCTTATATCCCTTGACAACAAGTCTGGCCTTGTGTCTGTCTATTTTTCCTTTAGCATTGCTCTTGGTCTTATAGACCCATTTTACACCAATAACTTCTTTGCATTCTAGGAGATCAACCAACTCCCATGTTTTGTTCTTCTCTATGGCATTAATTTCATCATCCATAGCTTCTATCCATTTTCTATCCTTAATAGCATCTTCAAAATGAATAGGATCATCAACTTGACAATACAAAGCAAATAAGGAGTTCATACCTTCATTTTCCGCTCCCTGCTCATATATTTCTCTAATACTTCTGAACTTTGTTCCTCTTTCACTTGGTGTAGTCGTGCTTGATGAAGCACTCAATTCTGCTCCATGTTGTGTGCTTGGAGATGCACTCCCGCTTCTTCTCAAGGGTGTTCTCATTGCCACTTGAGGCGTCCCTTGTTTTCCTTGTGCTGGTGGAGGTTGTGCTACGGATGGGTTGTTAATTTCAACCACATCTCCCTCATCTTCATCATGAGATAAACAACTTTTAACATTGACTGTTTTCTCAATGCTTCCATCCCACGCTTCCTCTTCAATGAATTGCACATCTCTGCTTATCACAAACTTCTTTGTGGATGGGTTATACAATCTGTATCCTTTGGAATATTCACAATATCCAAGGAAAATGCACTTCTCCCCCTTACTATCCAACTTCTTTCTCAACTGATCCGGAATATGTGCATATGCCACACATCCAAAAATTCTCATGTGAGTGACTCCTTGTTTTCTGCCACTCCATGCTTCTTCTGGAACTTTGTTCATCACAACTTTTGTAGGGCATCTATTTAAAATATACGCAGCACAGTTTGCTGTTTCTGCCCAATACTCATTCTGCAAGTGTTTTGCCTTTAGCATACTTCTCACCATTTCCATTATGGTTCGATTTTTCTGTTTAGCAACTCCATTCTGTTGCGGTGTGTACCTTGTGGTAAACTGCTTCTGTATGCCATTCTCTCTGCAAAAATGCAGAAATTCTTTTGATATGTATTCTCCTCCTCTGTCTGTTCTGAGAACTTTTATATGCAGTCCGCTCTGTTTTTCTACAAAAGCGTTAAAATGGCGAAATTTCTGAAAAACTTCACTCTTATATTTCAGAAAATAAACCCACACTTTTCTTGTGTAATCATCTATGAAGGTCAGCATGTAGTTTCTGCCTGAAAATGATACTATTTGCATCAACCCACATAAATCTGAGTGGATGATTTCTAAGGGTGCTTTCACCCTTATGCTTTTCCCTGATGGAAAATTTTCTCTGTGTTGCTTTCCCAAGATGCAACCTTCACATAGGCTGTCAGGCTTCTCAATCAATGACAAACCTCTTACCATTCCTTTTCTGTGCAGCAAATTTAATCCTCTGAAATTGAGATGTCCAAATCTCAGGTGCCATAACCAATTTTCATATTTTTCTTCCTTCTGTAAGGCTTCTTGTGTTACAGCTGCTATGCTCTTTCCTTTTCCCTTCAAGTCAGTGTTGAGCTTGAGAGGAAACATTCTATTGCTGGTCATTTGGATTTCAGCAATGATTTTCTTGCCAGGTATATCTTTTGTGTGCACACATCCTCCTTGAAAATTACATTTCTAGCTCGAATACTAACTCTTCTTTTCACAGCCAGAGATCTTAGTATCTAGGTCCACTGGTCACTTCGGATTTTATTTCTTCATCTAGATTGGAAAACATTGCTCTATTCCTAGTCATGTGATTACTACATCCTGAATCTAAAAACCAAAAATTATCTTCTCTATCTTGTGCTACATTACAAGCTAACAACACATTACTTGGGTTCTTTTCCTCTTTTGCTACATTAGCATTCTGCCTATTTTTCATGTCACTTTTCTTCTTTCTACGTTAATTGGCATAGTGCCCATATTTTTTGCAATAATAACATTGGACATTAGATTTGTCATACATTTGTCCATGTGCATGTTGGTGTTGGTGTCCACCTTGTTGGCTGTTGCATTGGTCATGACTCTGATTCTGACTGTTGCTCCTTTCATGTGAATGTGAAGGGTTGTTCCTTCCACCTCTGATTTGGCTTCTGCCTCTTCCTCTTCCTTTGCCTTGACCTTTTCCTCTTCCTGAAGGCATCTGGGTCTTGAAGGCGTGCTCAAGAGATGAATGTTCATCTCTGTTCAATCTCTGTTCATGAGTTATCAGTGAAGCATGAAGTTCATCCACTTTCAACTGTGAGAGATCTTTGGTCTCTTCTATGGTGGTAACAATAACATCAAACTTTGAGGGTAAGCATCTCAAAAGTTTCTCCACGATTCTTCCTTCTTCAAGAGTTTCTCCATGGGATCTTATCTGATTTACAATCCCAATCACATGTGTAAAAACTGTGTCAACACTGTCTAACTCTTTCATGCAAAGAGTTTCAAAATCTCTTCTCAGCAACTGAAGTTTTGCTGTCTTAACTTTCTCCATGCCTTGATAGGCTATTTTCAGAGTTTCCCATGCCTCCTTAGATCTCTTAGCTATTGCTATCCTTGGAAACACACTCTCATTTACTACCTGATACAAATAGAAGAGGGCTTTAGCATCCTTATTTCTATTGTTCTTCAATAAATTCTTCTCTGCTTGAGTTAAGGCATTAAAAGCCTGCTCATCAGCTGGTTCAACAAAACCATCTTCTACAAATTCCCATAAGTCTTGTGAGACAAACATGGCTCTCATGGTAATGGCCCAATAATCATAATTATTTCCATTGAATTGTAGAAGCTGAACATTTCCAATGTTCATACCAGTGCTTGGTCCAGCCATTGCTCTTAAACTGAACACTGAACTTATACAAACTGTCTTTCCTTCTCTGAAAGAAAAAACTCTTTTAAAACAAAACAACAGCTTTGTTATCTTTGAGAAATACCTGAACTTTGACCTCTGTTGAGATTTTCACACTGCTGGAGAAATCACTGCAACAAGTCTTCTTCTTCAGCCTCTTTGAAACCTTCAAAGAGCCTAAACTAGCTACGATACCATGTTGAAATATTTGAAATTCCAGAACAATAAAAGGAGAATAAAACTCCCCTCTTCAAGACAGAGAAAATATTTTAATTTCACTCACAGGAGACAGAGTTCAACACTGAAAAATTCTATTTCATTCATTGTAAAAATCTGTTACAATAAAAAAAACTTCTTCCTCTAAGAGGTATTACAAAATGCTCCACTGTTACAAGACACAGTGCCAATAAAAACTCTTCTCTGTCTCACACAGAGAATACTCTGTCTCTAAAACACTCTGCTGTATTTTTTTACTTTCGCACTGTTGTGCATACACTTTGTTCTCAAAAAAATATTACACTCTATCTTTTCCTTTTTATACCTTTATTGTGTAATATAAACTTTTAATAAAAAAAATTACACGATCAAATAAAAAAAAAATTACATTCCACGACCCCCTTTTTGTTTGGCTTTTGGGCCTTTTTAAAATTTCTAGAACATAAACATTAAAAACGAAACATTACATATATATATTATAAATGTTAAAAACATTTATAATATATATTAACCTTAGTAAAAATAACTTTTAACGAAGGTTTTAAAACTTTATGAAACTTTACGGATTTCAACCATAAATCAAACTCTATTGAAAAAGACTCTTCGCGTTCCAAAATGGGATGCTGACGCAAGACCAAAGTGTTATGCGAATTTCAAATTAAATCCACCTTATAAAAATTTGGCTCTGGATTCTCCAACTGCATGAACGAGCCAAGTAAAACCCGAATAAATCATGCAATGCCACGTGGTAAAAACTGGTGGGTAAATATCTCAGCTTTGAATGTGGTAGTTGCAGAATTTAAAAGGCGATAAGAATTGCATTTAATTTTTTTGGTTGCGTGATTTTAAACCACAGTGTCTTAATGTTAGGGGCGTTATTTATGAGATCCATTAATCAACAACTTGGAACTTAATGAAATGCAATTTGGTACACCAGTTGCATGTAAGAGACAACCTCTGTACCATTTTTCCTTCTGTTCCTTCTGCTGCAGCGATTGAAGTTAAAATTCAACATCCATGCTTTGACCTATTCTGCCTTCTCATCTCTATAACATCAATTCTTCCCATGCTTAAATTTTTTTATTTGCATATCTTCAAATAAAATGAGCCTCTGTTTAAGGAGAAGTAGATCGCATATTGTATCAATAACTATAATCGTTAATCTACTCTCGGTCTAACTTCCTATTACGGAGAAGTGTACTATGGCCAAATGTATCGAATCTAGGCATTTCTGCTCTCAAACTTACAACAAGTAAACGAACTAGATTAAAATGACGAACACCGTGATGAACTTCCACTTCCATAGCCAGAGAAATTCCTCGGCAACTTGAGTAGTCTGCTTTCCATTTAGTTTCTTAACGGCGATGTCCCTACCATCCGGAAGGCTTCCCTGCAGATCACTAGATTCAATAAAATTAATATATGAACAAACCATATAATGGAAAAAACCATCAAAATCACCTTTGATATTATACCTTGTAAACTTCACCAAATCCTCCTTTTCCAAGCATGTCCTTCCGATCAAATTTATAATCTGAGAACGATTATAACGCGGACAGACTGTTGTTACCTCTGTGGCGGACAATATGTTGTTAAGTTTAAAATTTATGCAGTTTAAAATTTACTGATATCTCCCCAATTTAAAATTTAACTTTTGCACAGCCGAGCTTTCGCATATCTCCCTAATGCTTCTATGCAATTGAACCAATAAGCGCCTGAAATTGAAACTGACAGTGAAACCCTCTAGAGTTTCGTTCTGTTTCAATGAAGCTAGTCTAAATGGTGGTTGGTTCTTCTATCTTCGTTGGAATCCATGGCATGCATCTACCAGACTCGAGGCCAGTGCTGTAGGACGCACGGAAGCCATGGCATGCCTATGCTAGTTTCAAATCTTCTAGAGAAGAGTAGCAACTTTCGCAACCATCGTTGTTGTAGTTATATTTCAATCAACGATTAATCTTGACTCAATCGTCTAACAAAAGATCGGATGGAAAATATTATGACAGAAAGGCGGCTAGGAAATTTGTTTTCAAATAAAGGCATATTACAGCGTAGCTTTATGGTAACTTGTTTAGGTAAGCATGGCTTTATTGATCATTGTATGTTGTATAAGAACCCTTGTTTTAGATAGGAGTGTCTTCTTCATTATCTATTCAATACTAGAGATAGACAAAGAGACATATCCTTGTGGATTTTGTACTCTAAATATAGAATTATACATTCAATATATATTAATAAGATAGGAGGGTGAATATTACCATTTTCCATTGGTTTTACATTCTGTTGTTTAGATTGATGTAGCTACAAGAATCCAATCGTGGTTGCAACACTTCAAACACCTACACACAAGTGAAAATATACCCCTCTCAAGTATATTTGGTACAAATAGAATTTAAGTAACAATTATATCTAATTAATCTTAATAAAGTAAGAATAGATCTGCAATTTAGTTTATAGAAATTAGAGGGGAAGAACTGTAGATCTATATTAATGGTAAATAGAGTGTCCAAAAATAAAATATTACCTTCAGACTTGTTGAGGAAATTTCGAAATCCAAGTTCCTTGAGCCTTCCTTAGCACTCTCTCGAAGTGTGTTTAAACCTGTACATAATATGAAAGCTCTCTCTAGCTATATTATGGTAACATAAGGACACAATAAGTTCTATATTTGTTCTCCCCTTGAACTACCTTTCTTTATAGAATGTTAGATGATTTTTGGAGATAGGACCACAATCCTTGGAATTCGATGAAGAACATGCCATAAACAAGTGTCAATGTTTGTACCAAATCATGGCTAGTCTAACCTAATCACATCTCCTTAATATGGATTGCATTTAAAATATGGTAGAATTAGTAATTTTTTGGAAACCAAAGATGATCAATGGTGTCTTCATGTACATTATAAGAAAGTGATCAATTTATCCTTGCAAAAAGTCAAGGTGTGATTATGCACAAAAATATTGAATTTGCTTCTAAAAAAATGTGACTTTAGTCCGGTGACATAAGTACGTATGATATGAGCCCTAAGGTGGAAAATAGTATTATAATAGATTCTCCCTAATATGTGAGGTCTAAAGAGAACTAATGGCTAAAATAAATTACCAAAGAATCATTTGAGTAGAGTGGCACAAGAAGGTAAATCTCAGATAAAAGAACTAGAACTAACTAACTCTCTCTCTCTCTCTCTCTCTCTCTCTATATATATATATATATATATATATATATATATATATATATATATAATCATTTAGGTATCAATAATTACACTCAATCATACGGAAAGGAATGGATAACAACATAATACACTAGATCCATGTCATAATGTATATCATGAAGTTAATTAGCACATATAAGTATCATTGTTATCATAGTCTTAGAAGTACTCATAAAATAGTGATATAATTCATCATAGCATGGGAAGGGTAGTGTTATGGAATGATCCCCCCAAGCCACAAGGTATTCAACACAACTAATCATTGGTATGATTTTACAACATGAAAATATTGAAGTTGAAGTTAAACATGGTAGAAATTATCTCAATAGTAGTCATAAAGGAATACAGTTAATAGATGTGATGGGACTCACAAATAAATAAGATTTCCCTCAAAGTAATTTGTACAATTTCAAAAGTGTGAATATAATAGTTGATGATGTTAAAAACTTTTATAATAGGTCAATCATGAGACAAAAAGGTTAACCCACTATCATTCATGAGGAAACATATTGTTGATCACCACAAGCTCTAATTTATTACCTAGTTTATATATATTTGTCACAGATAATGAGTTGGAATTTATAGGACAAGATTTGTCGAAGGAGGGCCTTAATGTATCTCCCATTATTTGACATGAAACAAATGTAGATATATGTGTGAAGTGGTAGAGTTATTGAGTACCTATGGAACAATGTTGGTTGACATGAAAGGTCAACAAGACTATAGAGTGAATGAGTCATGATAACACTTCTTTTAAACATATATCAAGAAATGATAATGATTTGATAGCATTGAATCAAGACCATTGAAAATATAGAGTCACGACACATGAGGGATCAAAGCACTCTCAATAATGAATGGAAGAGAAATAGGTTAGAGGATTATAGGATTCATAAGCACAGTGTGGCTCCTAGGTGTTGGCTCCCTGTAATTTGTAAGATTGGCAATAAAAAGTAGCAGGGAACCACATCAAACAACTTTGGAGTCTAGGACCTAGCCTTCCTGGGCTCAGAGAGGGCTCTCTCTATTTTTGTGATTTAACTGATTTAGTTTTATGATTCTGTCTTCTGATTTTTAGGCTAGTTATGAAGATTGGGGTTGTTTATTTGATTTGTTTGATTGATTGTAGGTTGGATAGGCAGACAGTGGGAGGCTTAATCCATTGGGCTATGGAGTCATAAAAGGGATAAATTGTACATCAACTTTTCAAGGGTTTTCACAGGGCAAGCTAACTATATCAAATGGATCTCCGTGGCAAGATGAATATGAAATGATAGTGAGTTCTGTAAAGCTAAAGAGGAGATAGCCTCTAAATTCTTTAACTATACTTCAACCTAAAATCAGAGCACACAGTCTTTGAATTTTGCATTCATGTCTTTTTAGAGGAAAAAATTCAAGATAACAGTTCAATAGAGGTAAAGAGAAGTTAAGAATTCTTTAACTCAACTTCCCAACAAAGACCTCAAGATAACAATTTCAGAGAAACTAAGGAGCAGTTAAGAATTTTTTAGTTAAACTTCAAAAGGAAAACCTTAAGATAACAACTAGGTTAAACTAAAGAGTAGTTAAGAATTATTTAGTTAGACTTAGTAGAGGAAAACATTGAGATAACAGTAACATATAGAATTAAGGTGTTCATGCAACATATCTTAATCTAAAATTTATGTTTCCACTATCGAGGAGATTGATGTATAGTTTGAAAAACAAAGGAGAAACATTAACACAAGAGGGATAACATCACCATTAACATAGCTCAAGGATCTTGTGAAAGTGCTTGTATTACTGATGTCTAGCTCAAAATAGTTACAATTTTCCAATGCAATAATCTTTGCAACTCGAAGTCTAAGAAAAATCCAACCCAACAACCAACAACGATAATGAACAATACATGTAGTATTTAACTGCAACTCAGGAGGTTTCCCTAACCTAGGGTGGCAGATTTGCATTTACTACAGAGTAAATGAAGTTTTGACGATTGAGACCATACAAGGCCCAAGCTAAAAATATCACTGACAGACCTACTATAACAATAACTTTCAAATTCATTGTTGAGCGAAATTTAATATATATCTGACTAATATTCCTGTAACATTAACTTTTACAATAACTTCTGAGCTACTGCTAAAATATCTCTGACTGTAATACTAACTGTAGCACCTTTTTTTAAATCAAAATTAGGTTGTAGGTGGCCAAGGTGATTGGGAAGAGGTAAATGCTAAGTGATATTTGATATCTGGCTTGGTCTTTTTTATTGATTTGTCCTTTTCTTTGTCTTCAAACTTTAAACCATCTTTATTTGTATCTTTTATCCATTTTCCTTAACTCTGTCCTTTGACTGTGTTTATCTTTAACCTTTCTTTGACTTTACCCTGACCGTTCTGTTTAATTTATTTTGCTTTTACTATCCTTTGAATTTAATAAACCTTGATGCCACTGGAATGAATGTATATTCACTAATACTCATTAATTCTTCCCCTTTTGCTCCATTGCTGTTTTTTTAATTTTCTGCTCCTAATCCTTTAATGAATAAGGATTCCAAATCGAAATTGAGAGAGTCTGGTTTAAACAAGTCTTTGGGAAATAAAACCCAAAGTTTTTTTTATCTCATCTGTTGGCGCGCTAATCACCTGCACAATCCAAACAATTATTAATTTAAAATAAAGGGCCTATGTAGGGAAGCGATATTGCTTGAAGGTTGTTGGGAAATCAGTGGACAGAATCCAGATAATGGAGGTTTTTATTTTTCGCGTTTAGAAATGGCCCTACGAGTCTTTTAGGAATGTTTCAGGGGTTACCATAGTGGTTTGGGGGCTTATCACAACAACAAAAAGTTAAAAATATTTCAAAGGGGTCAGTGGTTTTATATTATGGCGGGGGGGTGGTTTCAGGTTTATCGCATGGCGCATAAGTTGTTAGGCATTTTTTTATGGAGGGATGAGATAAAACGTTAGTATTACATGTAGCGGATGGGAGGGGTTGTGAAACCACCTATTTCGCAACCCTCTGAAATTTTTAACCATCGGGCAGTTTGGGTTTCGATATGGAGGGAGGATCATCGGATGAAGGGGAAAAGATGAGACTGCGGTCGGGATTGAATGGAATAGCGTGTTAAAACATAAGGTGGGGCCAGTGTTATATGAAAGTGGAGGGTAAAGGTTTAAAGTGTGGGCTTAAACATAAAAGGGGTTGTGTGTAAGAATAAACAGGGTGTATTTAAAAAGTGGGGCCCGAGATTAATATTTATTTAAAAATAATGTAAAAAGTGGGTTTTACATTTGTTTTTAATGCAAGAAGGGGAATGAGTGAAGGGGAAGGGTTTTTAGTGGGGGAAATGGGGTTTTACTAAGGTGAAAAGGCTAAAATGAGGGGATTAAGGTAAAACATGGGTTTTCAGAGCATGATAGTGTCAGAAAAGGTAAAATGTGAGATAATGGAGAGTTTAAAAGGAAAATGAGGGCAGTGAGATTTATGAAAATAAATGATAGTTAGGGACTATTATTTTCAGCATAAGAATGTAAAATATAAATAGTCATCTTGTGATACTGTAGAAATTCATGAGTCCAATAATGGCTCCAGTTGGGGAGGGCATCTCCTTTAGGAGGTGTCAAGAACATTTGCGGACCAGTAGCCTGATTTATTTGGTTGATTTCCACTCTGTAATTCTGATTTGCTGCAAATTTTATGACTGTGACCTTTAAAAAATGAAATCCATGTTTTTAGAAAACTAAGGCCTGAAACACACTTGTTCTTTAGCTTGAATGAGAAACCTAGAATTTCAAACTTTGAAATATGCTCAAGTGTTTAAGAAATCTTCTGCATACATACCTACCCAACCTATTATTCAAATGATTTTTTATCCTTTTGAGGTGCATTTAGACTTGCAAACCTGATATCACTCTTCCTTTTGAACCTCTAACTTACCACCTATCCTTATTTCTCCTACTGGTTCAGATTAGGATTTTTAAACAATGTCATTTTCTACCTACCTTCTATTAAGACAAGTTTAAACAGTTTGGAAAATATTCATTTTCTAACTTTTCAACAAAAATTTAAAACATGAATGAATCAAGATTAAACAGTTTCATTATCATGAATTGTGGCATTATTTGAACAAGCTGCACACAATATTATTTTGCAAAAGGTAAACTAAACAAAAGGTAGTGGCATTTAAATGTGCAGGACTTTCAGACACATTCATTTTTTGGTATGGGGCTTACCCTTTTTTCATTTTATCTGCCCTCTTTTCTTCTTTTTGTTTCTTTCCTTTCTTTATAGATCAACTTATTTTGAGATTTTTTTGAGCAATGTTATATACAATGAAGAAAATTTAAACTGAGATCCTTAAATGAAATAATTTTTGAGCATCCCACCATTAACAGGACCCCCAAGCAGCTCTGTTCCATCCATCTCTTGTAAAAAGAATTCATTATTACCCCTTGCAGAATGAATGATGTATGTAACTTTCCACAAATTATCAAACTTTTCATGTTTGCCTTTGTCATCTCTTTTAGAATCCCCACTTCAACACTTTGTCTCCAATGTTAAAATCATTTGCCTTGGTCTTTTTGTCAAATATTTTCTTGATATTTTCTTGTAACAATTGTGTTTTGTTGTATACTCCTTCTCTGGTTTACTGCAATTGAATGGTTTGGTTTATTATTCTTTGTATATCATTTGCTTTAGACTACACCTCTTGAATGAGCTTCATTACAGGCACTCCCAAGGTTGTTGGTAAAATTGCATCTATTCCATAGACTAGATGATAGGGTGACATATCAATTGACTTCTTATTTGTCAGTCTGTCTACCCATAATGCATGTACCAAATTTTTGTGCTATGATTTCTTATTTTCCTCTAGCAACTTTTTAATGATGTTCACCAAACTCTTATTTGAGGATTCAACCAACCCATTACCTTGAAGGTAATAATTTGTAGAATTCCCCAAATTAATGTGATATTCGTGGCAAAAATCCACAATTTTCTTGTATTTAAAGGCAAAAACATTATCAGTAATGATTTTCCTAGGGCATCCAAATTTTGATAGAATGTCGGTTTCAAGAAATCTGATTATGAATGAGACTATGGTAGTTCTGGAAGGAATGGCTTCTATCCACTTAGTAAAATAGTCAGTTGTAGTAAGGATCCATTTATGTTGGGCAGAGGAGGAAGGGTGGATTCATCCAATAAAATCAAGACCCCATTGTTGAAAAGGAGCTTCAACAGAAATTGGCTGTAATGGAAAAGGCATCAACTTTCATTTTTCCTAAAAAAATTGGCATTTATGACAGGAAAATACCATTTTGTGGATGTCTTGGAAAAGGGTAAGCCAATAGAAACCATCCCTAAGGATCTTATTAACAGTGGTTTTCCAATAGAGGTGGCCTCCACATTCTCCTTCATGAAATTCATGCATAATCCTATCTACATCTTCTTTACGAAAACATTTAAGCAATACACCACCAGAATTTTTCCAATATAAAACTTTTCCTGAAATGCAAAAATTTACAGCTTTTAGAACTTCAAGAATCTGGCCTTTGTTTTGGACAAACCAGGAGGATAATTTAAATTAAAAATCACATACATTATATCTACATACCAAGGAGAATTCAAGAATTATTTCTCAATAGGTGGAGTCGCCAGCTCCTCTTGTTCATCCAATGAGTGAATCATATTGATGTATAGTGCTTGAAATTTATTTTAGCCATTATTTTAGCCAGTCCATTTCCCTTGATAAATTTCCTGGGCTTGATTTCTAGATCATATTCCAAGATGAAAAAATTCCACTTGCCTCTTTTTCCATCAGGATCTTGTGTAAATATGTCTTTAACCATTGTACTGAGAACAAATGCAATTATGTGTGAATGAAAAATGTAGACCCTAAAATCCTTTAGTGCTTTGAGTAAGACAAAAGGTTGTTTTTCCATGATATTATATTTCATAGGCACATCTCTTAAAGCTTGGCTAAAGAAAGCTATGGGTTGCTCTTGTCCTTTTGTATTTTTTTGTAGTAATACAACAACAACTGTGTGTTCTGATGGAAAGGAAAATATAAATAAGCCTTTGGTGAAGTCAGGGCTAATCAAAATTGGTGTTTGTGTAAGTGATTGCTTCGCCATGTCAAAAGAATTCTTTGGTTCCTTGGTCCACTTGACTCCTAAATATATTTTGAGCATGTTGGTGATGTTCCTCAAGAGTTATAGAAGGTTTGGTATAAACCTTCTTAGAAAATTTATCTTTCCAATAAAAGATTGCAGCTCTTTGATATTTCTTGGGCGACTGATTTCCAATATTCCGTCAATCCTGTTTGGGTCAATCTTGATGCCTTCTTAATATATTATATGACCTAGAAGTTTTCCTTCTTGAAGGCTAAATAAGGATTTCTTAGGATTCAAAGATAGGCCGTACTTTCTGCATTTCTCAAAGACCTTTCTTAAATTAACTAGATGTTACTCATAAGTTTTTGAATAGATTTTTATATCATCAAGATATATCAAAATGAAGAAACATATTTCTTCTAAGAAAGAAATATCCATTTCTCCTTGGAAAGTAGCTTCAACATTCATTAACCCAAAAGGCATTTTTACATACATAAAGGTGCCCCAAGGTGTAGTGAAAGTTGTTTTGTGTCGATCATCTGGATGCACCGACACCTGATTGTAACCTAGAAAACCATCAAGTAGAGATATCCTTATGGAGCCTACTACCCTTTGCAATATGTGATCCATCTTTGGTAAAGGGCAGTTTTCCTTCAGGGATGCTTTCGTCAGAGATACAAGATTTGAAACCCATTCTGAGTATCTAAGTGGGATTATTATCCCAACATCATACATTTTCTTTAGCTCTTTCTCAACCAGTGACATTTGGATGGGATTTATTTTACGCAGGTTCTGTTTAAAGGGCTTCTATCTTTCTTTCAGTGGAATTTGGTGTTGGATGATATCAATATCATAGGACTTCAAGTCTTCATAACTCCAGGAAAACACATCAATAAATTCTTTAAACAACTCAATATATTTCTGCTTTATAGGTGTTGGCAGTGTTTTTAACATTTTTACCGTCTCGAGCTCTTGTTCACTGCCTATAT
This sequence comes from Pinus albicaulis, assembly GCA_034641835.2. Lineage (NCBI taxonomy): Eukaryota > Viridiplantae > Streptophyta > Pinopsida > Pinales > Pinaceae > Pinus > Pinus albicaulis. The sequence goes on along the minus strand of JAXQQM020067709.1, from coordinate 38,407 downwards.
TGCACTCTTCTACATTTTCTTTAGTGGATTCCATTTTTGGCTTTTTAGCAACATCATTGAAATCAAAAATTTCTTCAAGAGCGACAAGTCCTCTTGGCAGGGTATTATCTATGAACTACAACACTTCAAACTCTTCTTGTTCTGGATCTTCACACTTTTCTTTCTTATGTGGGTCTTTCTTTGCTAATAGATTTATATCAGCATCATGAGAGGGCTCCTCTTTGTTTGTTTGTTCCTCAGTAGAACAATCCTCTTCATGGTCTAAGTCTGAATTTGGAATTTCAAACTCATTTTTGGACTAGAGGAAATCTTCAATCTATTGGTCGTCTTCAAAATCTTGCCAATATCTCATATTATTAGGGACTGCTGGTCTGCATTTAACTTGTACTGTATATATATTTTTTTTGAATGATGCATTTGACAAGTGTTGGTTGCAAATGCTAGTCCATTGGCAAGGATATTTTGATTTCTTGGGATAGAGGTAAGGTCATATTATTTGAATTTTTTTAGGAGGTCGAGGGCAACATTCCTATAAGATCTTAATCTTGGATGTCTAGCTGAATATTCTCCCTTAATTTTCCTAATGACTAGCTCAGAATCCCGATGGATAGAGATCCTTTCGGCCTCTAATTTCTTGAGTAATTGTAACCCCATAAGGAGTGCTTCATATTCTCCTATATTGTTTGTACACTGAAAGTTTAGTTTGTAAGAGTGACCCTCTGCGTGGTTGTTCTTAGTGTTGTGTAACCAAACACATGCTCCTGATCCAGTTTTTCCACAGGAACCATCAAAACTGATGCTCCGACAAAGAGGCTCAGGTTCAGACTTGTGTTGTTCATTTTTTTTTTGGTCTGAATGTATTTCCTGTTCACATTTTTTTCATTAATTTCTACTTGTTCATTAATGTTTTCATCATTGTAAAGGATAAATGAATCAATTTCTGAGTGGAGAGAGTAGAGGGGGGAGTTATCAGGCTTTTCTTGACTGCTTACCATGTATTTCATATGATTTTCCCTATACAATATTCTTGGTTGACTAAATAATGGTATGGTAGCATAGATCATATCCATTTGGAGGGTGCCCTGAAGTTTGGCCCCCATGAGCGTGATAGAAGCATGCCATATTTAGGGGGAATGTCAGCCACCACAATATCCATTACTAGGCTTTTGGCTTGTATTTGTGATAAAGTAACACATAGATCTTTGATCAGGCCTAGACATTTAACTCTACTAGAGTCAAAAGACTACAAGTCTTTGTATGGTCTAGTTATCTCAAGGCCTAGTTTCTCCATAATTACCTTTGGCATGAGGTTATGAGAAGCTCCTGAATCTAAAATGGCATTGTGAAGGATTTTATCATGAATATTAAAACTGACATAAAATGGGAGCACACCTCCTTTTTGGAATTTACCTTCTACTTCAGGTCCAAACAAAAGCTCAGGCTTGTCATCATTCAATTTTATAGTATTAGTATTTTCTCCTATGTCTAGTGCTTTCAAAACTTGGGATCTATATACATCTTCGCTTACCAATTCAGTGAGAGGCATGGAAATATTTACCTTGGAAATTTCATTCTCAATACTAAATGGTGTCTGTGTTTTTGGAAAATTCGAGTCATTTTTATCAGACATTATTTTTGCAACAACTTCAGATTGCTTATTTGCATTAGGGATATCAGCTGAATTAGTTTTGTTTGGGTTGATAGTTGATTTGCTAGGGCTTCTTTCTAGGATTTTTTTGTTTTTATTTTTATCGAAACTTTCAACCATTTTGTTTGAACTTTCTGCTGTCCTTTTAGGATCAGTTTTAGGGGTTTTTCTAGTATAATTTTCAAATCTCTTTCTCTTGGGAATGTCTTAGGATTTCTTTCTTCTGAGGTCATACTCTCTATGCACTTCCATGATATAATTTTCGAATCCTTTCTTATAGTCCTCAGATTCTTGGCATTCATCTTCAATTTGATTTGGGGCAAACATGCCTTGCTCGTCCTTAGTGAGGAAAATATTATCCTCATAATTAAATCCCATTATATTAATTTGACTTTCTTCTAGTTCTTCAATCACCCCCTCATCCTAATCAACACAATTTTCTTGGAAAGGAGGCCAGATTTTCTGGTCAGGTCCTCTCTGTTCCCTCTGTCTTATTTGAGGGGGATTTCTCCTAAATTTTTGGTTTTAGTTCTGGTTTCTATTCTAAGGAGATGTTTGGTTTTCTCTAGGGAAAGCTCTCTCATTAAGGTTGATTCTCTCCATCATCCTCTCCATTTATCTAACAAGGTTATAAATCTTAGTATCAGATGTGGAGGCTACAGCCTCTTCCCTATACGTGACTCTGTTTTCATTTTTCATTCTAGCCCTTTTGGCAATCAGATTTTCTTCTACACTTACTACGCCCCTCTGCATGTCTTTTAATGTAGGAGGGTCTCTTTCTCTTAGTTGATAAGCCATATCTAGGTCAAAACCATATGGAAACTTCATTAGGACTACTTCTTTTGGGGGTTTCATGTGACAAGGGAGGGTGCCATATACACTATTGAACCTAGTGCAGTAATCTTGGACAGTCTCTCCAACGTTTCTCTTGATGTTTTCATACTCTTTCAAGACTTAGAGAGGATTTTTCTTGACTTTCCATTTATTTAGGAATAGTTGGTGAAAAGTGGGGAGGTAATGTATACTATTAGGGGTCATGTTTTTAAACAACTTTCTTGATTCTTCCCCTAAGATTTGGGAAAACATTCTTTTCTTGATAGTTTCATCATCTATCTCTTGTTGATCACGATAGTGATCCATTATATCCACATTTTGTTCAGGAGTTGTAGAACTATTTTCATCAAATAGGGGAGTTTTTGACTGATAGTCTTGTGGTAGAGGCACTAAAGGTAATGGTATGACTAAGGGGGTATACCAAGCTCCCATGGATTGTGGTTGAGGAACCCAAGGGGGGTGAACAAGTGGAGGGTTGATAAAGGGAGGTGGAGGGTTGTATGGAGGAAGGTGAACAATGTGTGTATGAATGGGGGTTGAGGCTTGTGCATCAGGGCCTTGCTGTAAGATGGATGGGTCCAAAATTATCTAGTTTATCCAATTCTAGGATCTAGTCCTGAATAAAATTTGTTCAAGGTGCGAGTCAAATTGGATATACTACAGGCCTTTAAGGTTTTTAGGTAGGGAAACTTCCTTGTGAATAGGCTTGTCAACAATTGAATTTTTAGATCTAGGATTTTTCCTTAGGCTTTTCTCTAGATTGTCAACTATTGCGGGAGGGTTTGGGTCAGGATGGGATCTGGCACATATTCTTCTAGAAGCCATAATTCAGATCCAAGGCACGGAGATGTTGGAAGTTTTATAATAGCTAAAAAAACAAACCAATATGTGAATAAAAATATTGAATTCACACGGTATTTTGACTGGTTTTCTATTTGAGTTTTGATATCATTAATTTTTTCTCAATAAGTTCACCAATATGGTCGCCATTATGTTGGCTCCTTGTAATTTGTAAGATTGGAAAGAACAAGTAGAAGGGAAACACATCAAACCACTTTGGAGTCCAGGACCTAGCCTTCATGGGCTCAGAGAGGGCTCTCTCTGTTTTTTTGATTTAACTGATTTAGCTTTATGATTCTATTTTCTGATTTTAGGCTAGTTATGAAGATTGGGGTTGTTTATTTGATTTTTTCGATTAATTGTAGGTTGGATAGGTATATTGTGTGAAGCTTAATGCATTGGGCTATGGATTCATAAAAGGATTAAATTGTACATCAAATTTTCGAGGGTTTTCACAGGGCAAGCTAACTATATCAAATGGATCTCTGTGGATAGATGAATATGAAATGATAGTGAGTTATGTAAAGAGAAAGAGTAGACATTCTCTGAATTCTACATTCAGGTATTTTTAGAGGAAAACATTCAAGATAACAATTCAGTAGAGGTAAAGAGCAGTTAAGAATTCTTTAACCCAACTTCATAAGAAAGACCTCAAGATAACAGTTTCAGACAAACTAAAGAGAAGTTAAGAATTCTTTAGTTAAACTTAAAAAGGAAAAATTTAAGATAACTACTAGGTTAAACTAAAGAGCAATTAAGAATTCTTTAGTTAGACTTAGCAGAGGAAAACATTGAGATAACAATAACAGACAAAATTAAGGTGCTCATACAACATATCTTAATCTAAAATTTTTGTTTCTGCTATCAGGGAGATTGATGTACAGTATGAAAAACAACGAAGAAACATTAACAAAAGAAGGATAACATCACCATTAACATAGCTCAAATATTCTGTGAAAGCGCTTTTATTATTGATGTCCAGCTCAAAACAGTTACAATACTTCAAGAAATAATATTTGCAACTTAAAGTCTAAGAAAAATCCAACCCAACAACCAACAACGATGATGAAAAATACATGCAATATTTAACTGCAACTAAGGAGGTTGCCCTAAGCTATGGTGGCAGATTTGCATTTATTACAGAGTAAATGAAGTTTTGACAATTGAGACCATGCAAGGCCCAAGCCAAAAATATCACTGACAGACCTATTGTAAAAATAACTTTTGAATTAAATATTGAACTAAATTTAAAATATCTTTGACTAATATGCCTTTAACATTAACTTTTACAATAAATTCTGAGCTGCTACTAAAATATCTCTAACTGCAATACTAACTGTAATAGCTTTTCTTAAATAAAAATTAGGCTGTAGGTGGCCAAGGTGATTGGGAAGAGGTAAATGTTGAGTGATATTTGATATCTGGCTTCGTCTTTCTCATTGATTTGTCCTCTTCTTTGTATTCAAACTTTAAAATGTATTTATCTGTATCTTTTATATATTTTCCTTAACTCTGTCCTTTGACTGTGTTTATCTTTAACCTTTATTCGACTTTACCCTAACCGTTCTGTTTAATTTCTTTTGCTTTTATTGTTCTTTGAATTGAATAAACATTTATGCTATTGGAATGAATTTATAATCACTAATAATCATTAATGGCTCCCTTTCTGCTCCATTTCTGATTTGGTTATCTTCTACTCCTAATCCTTTAATGGACAAGGCTTCCAAATCGAAATCTAGAGAGACCGGTTTAAACAATTCTTTGGGAAATAGAACCCAAAGTTGTATTCTCTCATCTTTTGGCACACTAATCACCTGCATAATCCAAAAAATTATTAATTTAAAACACAGGGCCTCTGCACGGAAGTGATATGGCTTGAAGGAAGTCCGGAAATCGGTGGACAGAGTCTGGATAATGGAGGTTTTTAGTTTCTGCATTTAGAAATGGCCCTCTAGATCTTTTAGAAATGTTGCATGGGTTTCCATAGTGGTTTGGGGGCTTATCACAATATCACATAGTTAAAAATATTTCAAAGGGGTCAGCGATTTCATATTATGGTGTGAGGGCGGTTTCAGGTTTATCGCATGGCGCATAGGCGGTTAGGCAGTTTTGGATGGAGGGATGCGATAAAAATTCGAGATGACGCGTGGAATATGGGAGGGGTTGTGAAACCACCTATTTTGAAACCTTCTGAAAGTTTTAACCATCGGGTGGTTTGGGTTGTGATACAGAGCAAGGGTCATCGCATGAAGGGGAGGAGATCAAATGGTGGTCGGGATTGAATGGAACGTCGGGTTAAAACATAAAGTGGGGCCAGGGTTATGTGAGAGTGGAGGGTAAAGATTTAAAGTGGGGGCTTAAACATATAAGGGGTCAGGTGTTAAAATAAACAAGGTTTATTTTAAAAGTGGGGCCCAAGATTAATATTTATTTAAAAACAATGTAAAAAATGGATTTTTACATTTGTTTTTTAATGAAAGAATGGGAATGAGTGAAGGGGAAGGGTTTTTAGTGAGGGAAATGGGGTTTTACGAAGGGTCAAAGGCTAAAATGAAGGGATTAAGGTCAAACATGGGTTTTCAGAGCATGAGAGTGTTAAAAAAGGTAAAATGAGAGATAATGGAGAGTTTAGAAGGAAAATGAAGGCAATGAGATTTCTGAAAATAAATAATAGTTAGGGAATATTATTTTCAACATAAGAATAAAAGATAAACAATCATCTTGTGCTACTGTATAAATATAGGAGTGTAACAATAGGCAAGCTATACTCCATCTGTAAGACAAAGACACAAATAAGTTCATTGTTCAAGGGTGACAAAAATGAACTATTCTAACTTTCCTAAAGATAGTTTACCAAAGGTATTTTCCCATCTCCTTATTTCATTTTGGTCACTTCTTCATGGTTTTACATGTTTGGAAAACAAATAGAACTATGCCTAATATTTTCCTTTTCATGGGTTCATGACCATGGGAAGGAGTTAAAATTACACTCAATAATGTCATTTTCATGGTTTGACAAGAATTGAAAGGATTTATAATAAAAATCATAGATAAAATGAGTGGCTCAATGGCACACATCTATGCTAGAACCAAATTTCATAGACCTATCAGATGACAAAAACTATTGGTAGAGTTTTCCCACTCATAACAATAGTTTTATACATGGATAAAGGTCATAAAAATGGATGCAAGGGAATGCATTTGGAAGGAGGTCAAGATTGAATATAATGGTGGCAAGTATGACTAAATAAAATAAAAATATATTGGTATGAACCAAGACATTAATAGTAATATGCATGTATAAGCATTAAGAAACATAAAATTGCTATGAACCCCTTCATAACATGACTAGAAAAAGGGATTAAGAGAGAACAATGAGTTCATCCTTTTGTCATGGAGAGGAAAAATAAATATCCTTGAGCCTGTGAATAAATCAAACATCGGCACTAAATGGTCACAAGAGATTCTATATAAGGTTCCCATGAAGGTTAGGCATTACTGCACATATTACAACATGTAAATGAGCAGGGATAATGTTGTAACCTAATGGGATCTAACCTCTGGCACAATGATGATAAATTTATTGTTATTAATGAAATATGGTGTTAAAAGTAAAACCCTATACCTATATGATAGTTAAGAACATGTACCTCATATTTCAATGGATGTCACCATAAAAACACCATCACATCTTGTAAAAACTATTTAGAAATATTGGACCCAAGGTTAAATCGCATAATAAAATCTCATAAGAGTAATTATGAGGAATGAAATGAAAGTATCAGAATGCTTCCACTTCTAAAAAAATTTAGTGTTGAGTGTGAGAGATTTCGTAGATGTAATTTCATTTCGTCTCGACTAGGTAAAAATAGGATTCTACTATTTATTTTTTGAAAATTTTTGGCATGAAGGAGATTTTTTTTTGACATGATGTACTAACTATGTATTTTATCTACATATGTTTCTACTTCTACTTAATACTTCGAATGATGGGATGTGATATCCTTATGTTTATGTACATGCATGCTTATTTAAATGATTAAGTAATGTGACAAATCCAACTTAGCTAGCTAACTAATGTATGTAGCCTCCTTGTCTCGACATGGGTATGCATTTACTAAGAGACAAGGGGATCCTACCAACATACTTGAATCAAGAACCAAATATGATAATCATTGAACCAAACTAATCAACATGCCAATATAAAAGGCACTTACATCACACACCTATGTAGAAAATCACTATGCATCCTAATACTTTACCAGTGAGTAAAGCCCACTTCTAGGCCTAAAACAAGGATTTATATTAACATTTATGAACTTAAGGGTCATTTTCAACATCATGTGGCACACCATACCAATTCCATGCCACATAGGATTTAGTTTTCCAATTCCTAAATCTTCATGATTATGGTCAGAAACTAGAACCAAATTTCTCTCAAGAACTACTAAGGACAACAATAATGAGTAGTTTTTAGCTATTGTAGCTCCTTAATGATGGCCATAATGACATGGGAAAGGTACAAGACACTCATATTTGATATTATTTTAATATAATTGATTTTCTCTAAGCATATTAGATTGTTGTATGACTCAAAAAAATATCCTTGTCCCAAATCAAGACTTTTTAGGTCAACTCCATAATTTAGAAATTAGAAGTAAAATATGCACAATGACAAATGTCATCCCATGCCCTATCACTTGAATCCATGACCTCCATTATGACTCAATCCAAAGGTAGCTTAATATCTAGGTATTTATGATAAATAGATAAACTGAAACCCACATGGGAAAAGTATGTTGATTATATTCCGTAATATGATGTAGCCTTTTACTAGTGCGAGAAGATTCCTAATAAATTGTTATGATCATGTCCAAAGAAGGAAAATACGAGTGTAAGGTCTCTTCATAAGCAATTGAACATTTAGGATATTATTTCACATCATTCACCTATGGTGGGGTTTCCTCCACCGAAATCCTAACGTAATATGTGATACGCTGGTCGAAAATTGAATAAAGATGGTGTTTATCAGATGAAAAATAAATGATGGTGAAAATAAATAAATATAAATATATATATATAATCACACCCAATAATCATATTGAAATATAATGGGCCATTCACAACTACCATGTCAACTAGGACAATATTTCCACCTAATTTGATAGGAAACTAAGTAAGAATCTCTAAAGTCTAACTACTCCTCCCATATCCACCCACTTACTCAAGTTAACTGGCCTACCAGGGTAAATATGTGTTGAGGATTTACTATGATATGATTCGACCTCCTAGGTCACCTTAAGGAAGTGGAATCGACAAAACCAAAACCTCACTAACCTCCCTCAGGTTTTGCAAGACCCCCAAGGAGTAAATAACCTTTCCAAGTGCCCAAACAATGAGATAAATTTATTTTTCACTCACCTGAACTCCAAATAGCATGCACAATCCTACATCCATGTCACTAAAAGCCTTCAGTTGCATGCATAAGCCTGCAACAAAGCGACTGCAGTCTTTTTCACCCATTTTTGTGCTAGCGACTCACAAGATAAGAGGAAATTTTGAGGTAGATTATCCAAGCCATTACCCAAAACTTAATGAAAATTTCAGAAATGATAAATGACATAGGCACAAACCCTTCCAACACAAAAAATTATCAAGAACTTAGCCTAACTAAGCCTAACCATGGCAAATATTTCATCGAACAAATGGAAAACATGTAATCTATAGGTCATGAATGCATATCTAAACATAGGGATCTGATACTTATCTTAGAATCATCAAGAATTTATATTTCCATCTCTTCATAGTTTGAATAACATCCATTAGGTCATGCATTCAATAACCATTCATTTACCAATGAAAACATGTCAATATCCATAGACAATATACATCATATAATCAACATATAACCAACATATAAATCAATAAATAATAAACTGATAAACCATGAAAACTTAGCAATAATATGACCATCATAATCAATACATATGCTCATAGGTATCAATAGAAAAATACCTCATTTTAACATATGAATATGCCAACCAATTTAGGGACTTCCACGTACCCCCTAACCATAGATTGGGCTGAACCAGATATCTCTTTCACTAAATCACCCCCGTGCCATATTCTAAGCTTGAATGTGGGATCTCATGGAATAAAACAAGAAAAACCAAATCAGGGCTTCGAGAGGCCAAACCGGCTCAACCCTCAACCATTAATTCCACCTCACTATCGAACGTCACTAACCATCACCAGATCGGTCTCTTCTAATTTTGTACATGACTCAATAGCATTTTTTCTAACATGGCTTCAAGGACTTGTGACTCAACTCATAACTGATGTCGAGATCCAAATAATTTGTCTTACCAAGGCTTCAAGGACTAGTAACTCAACCCACTAATGGCTCCAAAGCATTTGTCCAACCAAGGCTTCTAGGACTAGTAACTCAACCCAAGCTATTACAATTATTCCAGAGCATTTTTCTAACCAAGGCTCTAGGAACTAATAAATAAACCCAAATCCATATGGAACATTAGCACCAATCATAAAAAAATTTGGAAAACCAACAACACCATGTCTATCCAGGAAATGACAAGAATAGGAAAAAAAAATGCCAATCAAAGAAATCCTCGATGCCAATGAAAAATCATGACCAAGAAACCACATTCATATTCTATGCATGTCAAAACTAGCAAGGAAATCATACATGCAACTTGATACCTACAAGAAATCCAGTTGTAGTCGCTGATGCAACTGTTCCCTTGCACTTTCCTGCTTTCATTTTCCTTCTTTCTTCAAATCCAATGAAACTAGAGAGCTCCAAGCATGCTCCAACAATGCTCCAAGATTTCTCTAAGTGTGCAAGATTATGAGAGACATAAAATAGAAGAGAGCTCCACCACAGAATTATCAAAAGCTAAACTAGCAGAATGCCATGAAATGATCCTTTGAAGCATTTTTATCATTGAGGCCTCTATTTTATTCATTTTCCTTCATTTTTCTACCTCACATGAAACCTGTGACCTTTCACCTTCGTTTTCTCCTATTTTCCATTATTTTCATAAAAAAATGTCAATTAGTACCTCTTTTCCAATTTTCCTTAGGCATAAATAAACTGAAGTGCCACCCACTAGGGGTTTTTTTGCACCATTCAACTTGGAATATGTGTCCTGTGACCTTAGTATTATATATATTTTTTACATGAAAATTAATCTAGAGGCTATTACAGATATCTCCCCTTTGGGGGGACACTGTCCTTGGTGTTCAATGACACCTATAATCAACAATACCAGTAAAAACCAAAACATACTACCCATGGAGCTTTATAATCCAACTCGTTGCAATATCTATAATGACCACTAGTGAAAAGATGACAAACATATAATTTACTCAAGCTTTAACAAAGATCATTATGATATTTACAATACAAACCACATATAAAATCATGCATGTTTTATTCAACCAAAAAATAACCATACTGTTTATGGATCTTTATAACACAACTCAATACATTATTTACAAAAATATACACCTTTAAAAATATGCACATTTTCTCAAACGAGTATATAAAAGGATACAATGACCTTATCAACAACAAGGTAATCTAGAGGCTCACACCTCCACCCTCAAAAGTAGTATTGGTATTCACCTCCTTTCGAGGAAGGCCGAAATACACTTCCAAAGTCAAGATTTGTATCCAATGTAGAATGCTACAATCCTGCGCCCCCTATCCTCTTAGTGAAGAGTTACTAGCTCATTGTTCCAAGGCACACTCCCATTATGCTTATGATTCAATCTGGAAATGCTAATGACAAAAATCAATGTATTCCCTCACCTTCCCTTCTCTGCTACACAATCCCTCAGGCAATCCATTCACCCCCTTCCATGTAGTCACACACCTTCCAAGTTTCAAGGGAATCCATTTCACTGGTACACACTCCCTTGAGTGACCCCTCCCTTGGAAAGGTTTCCTTGCATCGGAAGGTCCAAAAAAAAGGGCATATCTCTTCCTCAAAATCATCATATTAGTAATAGAATGCTCATGGAAATCAATAGAAACTATTGGGTACCAGTGTCCCACAATTTCCCTTCTTCCAAAGTGCTTTACCAACATATTGTTTCTTGTTCCAATTCCTTTCACTGCTACTGCTAACATTCTTGTAGTCAGTTTCAACCACCCAAGCCGGGAATTTCCATGCTTTCTTGTATGAAGCACATAATTTCCATTAGATTCAAATGAATTTAAATAAATTCAAATCAAACCTCATCAGTAGCTCATTAATAAGGTACACATACAATTTTTTTTACTTCTTGTTATGACAAGTCAAACTAGTTGTTTGATCAAATCATCATGTAAAAAACATATCACATCTGATTATAGCTAAATGCAACCAACATAAATCACATGTAATCATCATAAATCAACGTCATAGATCACATGTAAGCATCATAAATCAGATTAATAGATCACATGCATAGTAAAAATGTAATAGAATACCAATAGTTATGCTTCAATCAGTCCTATGCTTCTACCTTTGCTCTTTGTCCTTTCTGTACACACACTAGATCAATTTCCTAACCCGAAAAGCACCCAGTACATTCTATTCAATCACATAAATGTAGTGTACATCACACACATCGACCCACACATGGTGTACTACAAAACACATACACCTACATCCGGTGTACAACACAATGGATACACCTACATATGGTGTACACCACAACTCAATACATACACCTACACCTAGTGTACAACACTACACATACACTTACACCCTACAGACAACACAACACATAAATATGCATACAAAGAGTACAATACAAGGAATACACATGTCGTGATACAATGAATACACAATACACATAATTAAGTATCAGGTATATACAACACAACATGTACTACATGCACAAAAGACCACATGTACACAATACAACATGTACGAAATACACATAATACCACTGTACAACATGTACACTATACCACCTTTACATTTAACCAGTTGCATGGCATGTACACAACACCACATTTACATAAAACCACCTACAGAACATGTGCACAACACCGCATGAAATAAATGTACACATCACCACATACACACAACACCCCACGTACAACATGTACAAAAAACCACATGTAAAAGCATGCACATGACAACACATGTACATCATGCACACAACACCATATGTACACAACACTACATATACAACATTTACATAGCACCATATGTACACAACACTCCATATGCAACATGTACATGGAACTATATGTACAGAGCACCACATATACAAGATGCACACAACACCATATGTGCACAACACCACATATCCAACATGCCCACAACCCCATATGTACACAACACTGCATATCCAACATGTAAAGAACACTAGATATACAACATGTACACAGCACCATATGTAGATAACACTACATATACAACATGTACACAATAACATATGTTCATATAATTGCATATGGCAACACATAAACAACACCATATGTACATAGCACTACTATACAACATGTAAAGAATTCCATATGCACATAGAACCACATATACAACATGTACAACATATATACAAAAATATTACTACACATCCACAGACCACACTGACTCCACCTTGCCTCTAGTGTCTTATCCATGGTTGTCCCAACGTGCCACAAATCACATTGTTTTCATTTTGATGATGTATCCATCAACATTAAAGTTCCATAACATAAAAATATACATAGTATAATCACATAATATCAATGCATATCTGCATGATACTAATGTCATCGATCTTTTAGAGCTACTCTCCCAACCTGATTCCTCTTAAACTAGGAACCTCTTCATTCCATTCACCTTCATAAGCAACCATTCTTCGACAAGAATTATTCTTGATGAACCTCTCAAAAAATAACATATATACATAAATATATACATATAAACATCAACATAAAACAATCATGATCCCTGACGACCCTGACAAACAATGGCATACATAAATACATTTATACATATAAACATTTACATAAAAAAATCATGATCCTTAATGACCCTTTCAAACAACAACATGCATAGATATATAGAAATCATCATAACCATATTCACAAAATAGTTACCAAATATCATAAGGTCAAGGCTACGATAACTTCCTTTATCCTTGCACAACATACACAACATGAAGAACAATAATTCCCAACATATCCAAGGCATATGACACCTCAAATCCATTCACTTTACCTTTCTTGGTTACCTTCCTAATGATTGTCTTGCCACTGTCCATTTATACCAATGACCCAACCAACTCAACCAATTTTCATACTCTTGCCTTCAGCTGCCCTTATACATGCACCACTCTTGAGCTAAGCCATTACCTGTTGGGTTTCATTAATCTCTCCCCGAGCTCCATTAACTTTCTCTTTCCCGAACCATTCCCTAATACTCTCAAGACATAAAAGGCATGAACAAGAATAAAACAAGAATAAAACCATGAAAAATAATAACAATATGACTCCACAACAAAGTGTCATGGCCATGCACTAGACATAAAGAAAAATGAAAATCAAACACAAAAAAATCACAAATAAATGAAAGCACAAACAAGAAACATACACCATTACTCAACCCCATGGTTCCAAGTGCTTCCAAGAGAAATCTCAACCTAAGCCTTCTTAAAGATTTCATATCAGTCTCTTTTTCCATGTAATCATGTGTATCGTACTGCAATAAACACATAATTTTCAGTGCATAAATAAATATGTAGTATCCCAGTTAACTAACCTTGTTGTACCCAACATGTTTACTTGTAAATGAAAATATACATATATCATCTCTCAAGGGATTCCAATTCCTTAACGAATCTAACCATAACTGGAAACTAGCTTTTATACATGTAAAATATGTGTTCATGAATCTAACACATATCCATATGATGTCAAACAAAATCAAGGTTAATAAGACTTCATGTATGCAAAACACTCATTTGTTTGGAATTGCAATTTCCAAACATAGCCATAGGAATTCTCACCCAATTCCTTTCTTTTAGCTTTTTCCTTGCTGCAATTGAGTCTTATTGTTTACTATCACATCACATAACTTTTAATTACATAAAAAAATCAATTGTTACCTTTCCATGCTAATACCAAGCATGTTTCCCTGTATTTGTTCACACATGTTAGTGATCTATCCCAAGGATCAAGACATCATTCTATTAATTTCAAATCATCATTTACCACGACTAACAATCATGTAATAATCAATAGTCGAATCATAGTAATTAGACATAATGCTACAACTACCACCTACTTAAACACAAGTACATATAAGTTTTGTCAGTAGATATTGTGTTACTATAACCATATTAAAACAGTATAATTCCTTCATGCAATATTATATACACGTATGTGATTACTTAAACATTCAAACAACATATAAAGATATTGTGTTAGATAAACTAAATAGACAACATAATCAACTTATACCTCAATGTATCTTAGGGGAGGCTATCACATTTATACAGGTCAGTCTAGATTAGTATGAGACAATATCACAAGTATATCGACTCATACTTGGATATCATAACCTAAACCATCTCCACATGTCGATCTAGATTAACATGATACATATAACATTAATATCTTAAATTAATTAACCATAATCATCATGTATATGAATGCAATGTATATAACAACAAATTACTATCATGCATGACTATCTAGCACATGTCCATATGACTGCATTAATTAAATAGCATCTACCAAACATGTAATCACAACAACGATAGAATAACGAGCATGTACATGACCATAATGCTTATAAAAACCATTAACCCACATACCTACATGTAGAACATAAAAAATTATAGGATGACTTGCCCTTACCCTGAGGTCTAGTGTCGCAACCTCTCCTTGATAATTTTCTTTTCTTTATCTATATCATAAAACACATTAGCATCATAAAATACCAACAACATCATGACGACACAAACTGCAACAATGCCTATCAAAATGCACGCATAACAATCACATAGAAAACTAACTCTCATGCATGAAAAACACATTCCACCCATCCATTCCAAGTGTTGAACCATGCTCTGATACCACATTGTGGTATCTCATATCTTCCAAAAAGAACATAGACCCACTTTTATACCACTCTGTAACCACCCCTCCCATATCTACCCACTTACCCACGTTAATCATATTATTAGGTTAAGCATGTGACGGGGAGTTAATATGATATGATTCAAGCTCCTAGGTCATTTTAAGGAAGTGGAATCGATAAAACAAAATGCTTATTGACTTTCCTAAGGTGCTATAGGACCCTCAAGGGCTAAACCACCCTTCCACGTGCCAAAACCCGAGCTAACTTTATTTTTCACTTACCTAAACTTAGAGTCACATGAAAAAGCATGCATACATTCAACTAAATGCCTCCAGTTTCATACATAACCCTGTAAGGGAGTGACTGCAGTCTTTCTCACCTAGTTATATGCCAATCACCGCGAGATATGAGGGAATTTTTAGGGCTAGTTTCCATACCATTTCCCATAGCTTAATGAAACTTTAAAAAATGATAAATGGCAGACAACCAAATTATTCCAACACAAAACTTGATCAAGGCTTTTTCCTAACCAAGCCTAACCATGACAGACATTTCATCAAACACATGGGAAACATGTAATCTATAGGTCATGAATGTGTATCTGAATATATGGATATGATACTTATCTGATAATTATAAAGACGTTATAATTCCCTTTCAGAATAGCTATAATAACATCAATTAGGTCATGCATTCGATAACAATTCGTTTACCAATCAAAGGATGTCAAGAGCCATGGACAATACACATCATACAATAAACATATAGCTATCATATAAACCAACAAATGGCTAACATATAAAGGTCCATGGAACCTTATCCATAATAACACCGTCATAATCAATACATATATTCATATGTATAAATAAAAAATAACCTCATTTTAACATATGAATATTCTAACAAAGTTAGGGACTTCCACGTACCACCAGACCATAGATTGGGTTGAACCAAATCCCTCTTTTAACCAACTACCCATGTGCCATATTCCAAGCATGAATTGGGGATGTCATGGAATAAACCAAGAAAAACCAAACCAAGGCTTCGAGAGGCCATAACACCTCAATCCTCAACTAGTTATTCCACCTCACTATTGGACATCACTAATGATCACCAGATTGATCTCTACCAAATATGTTTATGGATCTATAGAATTTGTTCCAATCCAAATTACAGGACTAGTAACTCAACCCGCAACTATCGTTGGGCTCCAGAGCATTTTTTCAACAAAGGCTTTCACTACTAGCAACTCAACCCACCAAGGGCTTAAGAGCATTTGTCCAACCAAGGCATCCAGGATTAGTAAATCAACCCAAGCTATTGCAGGGCTTCTAGAGCGTTCGTCAAGCCAAGCATCCAGGAACTAATAACTCAAGCCACAACCATATGGAACCTGAGCACCAATTCGAAAACAAATGGGAAAACCTAAAACACCATGGATATACAGGAAATGACAAGACTAGAAAAGTTGTAGTCAATCTAAGAAATCATCTATGCGAATGATACATCATAACTAAGAAACCACATGCATATGCCATGCATGCCAAAACTAGTAAGGAAATCATACATGCAACTCAATACCTACAAGAAATCCAAATGTAGTCATTGATTCGATTGTTCACTTGCGCTTTCCTTCTTTCCTTTGCCTTATTTCTCCAAATCCAATGAAACTAGAGTGCTCTAAGCATGCTCCAACAATGCTCTAAGATTTCTCTAAGTGTGCAAGAGTATGAGCGAGAGAGAATAGAAGATATCTCCACTATAAAAAAATGTTAAAAACTAAACCAACGAAAATCCATGAACTAATCCTCATAATATTTTTTTGTTATTGAGGCCTCTATTTTATTCATTTTCCTTCATATTTACTCCTCACATGAAACCTGTGACCTTTCACCTTTCTTTTCTCCTATGTTCCATTATTTTAAAAAATAAAAGCCAATTAATACCTCTTTTCATTTCCAATGCCTTTGCCGATTTCCTTAGCCATAAATACACAGAAGTGACACCCACTAGGATGTTTTTCCCACCATTCAACTTGGAATATGTGTCCCATGAGGAGGATATAATGGTTGCAAATGCTTCTTTATACATCGTACATTGGAAAATGTGTTTTTAATAAACTTCAGCCCCTATTTCCATGGGTTAAGAAAAAGGGATTTAAGGATCAATAATGCCATTTTAGTTAAAAGAGGTTGTCCTAGAACTTAGAGGAAGAATGGTTGAGATGATTGGGGGTGTCCCTTTTTCATACTGTTCTTATCTGGCAGTGATTAAAACATGATTGGTAGGCACATCACTCCCTAGAAGAAGAGTGGGGTCAATCAAAGATTGCATCATCTTGAAAAATTCATAAACTACTGGTTTAATAGGTCGTTGATAAAATAATGATGGTTTTGGTGTAGAAGAGTCTTCCAACATGGATAATTTTTTTTTATCTATATAAGAGATCATAGAAGATAAATTTTTTTCCCTTCCAAACTATACGAGATAAATGAGGCTTAAATATTTCTTGTCTAAATTTATTGAGAGTACCAATGCCCCTATAATGAATTGCATTCGCTGATTGCATTAGTCAATTGTTTCTTGTCTCCAATATGACTTGTAATTTCTACTAACTTATCATTAGCATGACTTTTAGTGGATTATGAAATATCCTTTGTATGACATGTAGGGATTGATGCCTTATTTTTAGCATGACTTGTAGTGGCTACTAGAAAATATATTGATCTCTCCTTCTTCTTATTTGTATTCCTTTTAGATGTTTGGTTACTCGAAGCTAGACTTTCAATAAAATAGGTAGGATAATAAGAAATATATGTCATTGTAAAATAAGTTTCAAGAGAATTTTAAACATTAACTATGGTTAACGACTAAACTAGAAGTCCCATGTCTAAGGAAGGAATATCATGATGGCCATCGAATACCTAAAATATTTGTAAATGAAGAGAAAACATAAGATTCCTCTTGGGAAGGAGTTATTTCATTGGTGTTCATAAAATAATTTCCTAGCAAATCACTAGTACTAAGCACAAATGGAGGTAGTTTTGTTAGGTTATGACATCATTAATCCCACTATATAACTAGCCACATGGACATTAGTTCCACCAAGTCTAGAGGTACGACTAGACCCACCACTAAAACTCCAACCAAATGGTAAAGGAACACTAAATACTATTGAAATACCTATAGGAATTCCAACAATTTGTGAAACCTAATTCTATCAGTGAAATAAAGGATTATACCCCACTAAATATCAATTCAAATGTAAAAACTTGCAATGGTTCAATGGGAATACTAACATTGGGTGTACTCATGGAATGAAGAGAAGTGAATAATGGCATTCCTTTGATGGAATGATTGGATTCCGTATGCATAAATATGTGAGTACCAATCACACTAAGTGGTGGAAGAGAGGTGGCCATTATGACTCTTATTTTCATAGCTGGAGATGTGAATGTAGGTCATCACATTCTAGATTATTTACAAATTCCTAATTTAAAATGAGGATTGATAGAGTAGGAAAAGTTATCTTTGAATGGAATATTTATCTAAATGAATAAAGTATTGATAATACCAATCAAGAGGTTTCTTTGCTATATTTAAAATTGTGTTTTATCTAAAGAAAGTAATTAACATGTGGTTAGTTAGACAAACAAGCCATAAATATTTCCAAAATAAAATATAGGCTATCAATAGGAAAACCACTGAAAAAAATGGACCTTCCTAAAATCAAGCCTTGTGTGATGTCAAGTCCCCAAGACGTAATTAGCAAATGTGTGAGAGAGAGATACCATAACTAACATATATTGGTCTTGACAAGTCAAATAATCTTGGTGAACATGGACACCCTCTACAAGAGATGAAACAAGGATGAAATATCTTCCTTAAGTAATTCAAGTTATCATTAGGGGAATTTTCAGGTTTAAAATTGACCTCCTAAGGCAAATAATAAATGATAGTTAAAATAATAAAATAATAGATGGAATTTTAAAGGAAAATAAATAACAATACCCTTTTTTAATGTATTTTTGGCTTATATCATTATAAGTTTACTCAAAATTAAAGCGTAGGTACTTGTGGGATGCATCGTTTAATTTTGCATGCCACAAGCGCCTATGCTTGAAATATGTACACATATAAGGAGATAAGTTGAAAATACAATTTAAAAATTTATTTTCTTTGTTTCACTTCAAAAATGTTTACCCTTAAGGTTGAAAAACTCATATTTAATAATATTGGATCTTTTAAAGTGGATTTTACTAGCACATTTTTTTATGCCGATTTTATTTCCTCAAAATTCATTTATGTGCCACTCATAGTCATCCATGCAATTATTTAGGAAAGGTCACTATGTACATGAATTACAATAAAAAACGTACATGATAATCATGAGTCATGACTACATATATTGGTAGGGAAAAAATGCCAAAAATATTGAGAAATGATTGTCTATATAATACCTTTCACTTTAAGAGACATTTGTGTGCGAAGTAATCTAGTACACATCAAAACAAGTGAAAATTGGATATCACACTATTTTCTCTAGTGATGCATCATACTTAACACCTATGTTAGACGTACTTTATTAGTATATTCTCCTTAACACCAACGAATTTATGCTCTTTATACTTATTTTATACTTTCAATTTTATGACCTTGGAAAACTTACTCTCCAAATTTACAACAAGGTGCTAAGTCCTAGTCTCTGTTGATCTAATTAACCAAAGTATAGTCTAATTAATTTTGAAATTAAACACTTTATTTCATCTGGCTCTTGATTATTGAAGGGTATAGAATGCACTAAATTATGTTTTGATTCATTTAAATCCCAAAGATAATTGAAATGTGAAAATTCACAAAATGCAAATGCTAGCATTATTGTTGAGTATCTAGAACAACAACTTCCATTCTTGGATGTGGAGGAATGTATCATCCAAAATTTTGTGAAAATTTCTCCTTGTTGAGGTATGTTGACTACTTCAAGGAATGGTAGAGAAAATTTTGACATAGTAATATCACTAACTATATTATAATACGTTCATGTTAATTTTTAGATTTTTTTATGGCTAGGTGAGGATTTGTTTGCTGCATTGTTGATTTTGGAATTTTTCTAGCTTTTTTTTATTTGTCCATTTGATTTCTTGGTTTGAAATTATTTTATTGATTTCTTATTTTGAAAACACTCTTTTTCTCTTAATCGACATAATATTCTTATTAAAAAAATTCCCCTTCAATAAATGACAAATTGTCTTCCATTTCCATGCATTTTAATACATGAGAATCTTGTTTCTTATCATTTATTGATGCTTCCATAAATTATTCACTTCTGCAAATGGATTTTTATCTTAAATAATTTATACTAACATGAAAACACTTACTTTCGGTATTTGGGATACTATGGGCCTATGCTCATCATCCCTTTTATTTCAATCAAGATAATCTCTACTATTTGATGATGAAGGTTTTCATTCTCAATATATTTAAGAATAAATTCATCACCTATTTATATATGAACGATTCCATTCTACATTTTTCATATGGTTGTTTTCAAAATCTCTATTTTTGCATCATCTCTTTTCATAGTGCATCATCATAAACAATGATATTACTTATATTTGGAAGTTGTCCATGAAAACTACCTCTTCTAACACCTTATTATTAAACAACCTTAGATGAAGAAGGATTATATAAAATTAACATTGAGGTTTGTCTTTGGACTTGTACCATAGTTATTTTTAGGTCAATGTTGGTCTCTAACATGTCATCTTCCATGTAAATTTCCTCCTCATTTCCTCCTACAAAGTTGTAATTTTTGTAAATTTGATGGCATATTTCATATTGGATGAAATTGCACTATTATATCATGAAAAATATTATAGGTTCATTTGGAATCTAATAATCATGAATTTGTTGCAATCCTTTGAAAATAATGTTAAATATCACCTTTTAATTGTTTTCTAAATAGATCTAATTGAATTGCATTAGCTAATTATGATATGCAGTAGGGTAAGCATATCGTAGGATAAAAGGCTCCTCCATATGATCAAATGAAGAGATAGAACTAGTAGGAACATAAAGATACCAATCATATGTATAACCAATTAGTGTTTGTGGAAAAATACTAACCATGACATCATCCTGATAAATCAAATGGATATCATAGATGGTTAAAAATTAGTCCAAATTATTCTACGGATTGATGGATCCATTATCACTGCAAATTGGTAGTACTCCAAGAGGGAGATTTGGTATTTTTTGTTTCTCTTTAGGAAAATTAAATGAATTAATTCATTATCTTCATCTTGGACTATGATTACTTTCATCATTTCATCTCTTTTCATAATGTATTTCATTTTATCTTTGATCTCGATCACTCATTCTTGTTTTAGGAATATATGATGAATTTTACTTTAGATTGTTGATAACTCATTGGAATTTTGAATAATATAATCACGAGGTTCTTGTGTTTGTTAAATTATTTTTCTTCTACTCCTTGTCACATGCACTTCAAAGATCGTAAAAATGGGAAAATAAAACGAAAAAAAAAGTTATTTTAATCACCTTTCTAAAATTTCATATACTAGTACTTCCTGTTGATATAAATATTGGCAAGATCACTTGAGATTCTCTCTCTTAATTGTCACTTTCAGGACTATCTAAATAACTAATGCTAAATATTGATTTCATTTTCTAACCCATTAGGAATATGTAGTTGGAATGGATTAGGTAGAGTCATTTAAGTAGGTGTTCCAAGTTGTTCTCTATGGAGATTTAAATACACAAATGTTTATAAAAAGAGATCATATTTTCATAAAAAAATGAAATGCATTTGTACAAATGAATTGGGATTGGGATCTTGTAGTAAATAAAATTAGATGGAAATGTTTGTAAGAAAAAATAAGGAATAGTTAGCAATCATCCTTTTACATTCAAAAATACCTTGTCAAAAAATGTTGGACGATCTCTAACTAATAGGATTATGAAAGAGACTATTATATTTGAGAAAATTTCTTTAGTTGCTATGGTAGAAAAATATCCCCTTTCATTTACTAAATTATTATTCTAAATGTTCATCATTTGGAGGAACACTAATTGTTGTAATTACCTTTTTTTTTTCAATAATAATATAGGATCAAGTATTTTCTCTAAATAATATTTTGACCACTTTTTAATATACTTCCATAATGGTGCCACAATTATCTCATGTTTAACCTAAATATTAGACAAGTCATCTTCGATTTCATTTAAAATTCAAGACCTAGTTCATGAATAAAAATTGTTTGATCCTAATTTTATAGTTAAAATGAATTAACAATTTCTAAATTTATTTTGGAGAGAATTCAATGAGTTCATTTAATTCATTGGCCTTAGAAATTCTAAGCTTGTCATGATTTTCTTGTATCGAGTCTTTTTTAAGAAATATGGAATCAATTATCAAATGTGGGCTCTCCATTTTTTTGTCACATCAACAAGTTGAAAAAATTATCACCTCTCTATTGTATTAATGGTATCATATCCATAAATAATTTCAAAGAATAAAAAGAAGAAGAAGAAGAAAGAAGTAAGTATTTTTCACTCACATGTTTATAATCACTTGGGTTGAGTCCGGGATGAAAGGTTTTACTCCTTTATATGAACATAATTCTTACTTTAAATATTAGTATTAAAAGGTTCTTATATCTTCCTTATAAAAGAGTTTATATTTTTCTAGATATTTTTGCAAATACTCTTGAAAATTTAAGATTCTAATAGAAATATTAGTTGAATTCGTAGTTAATTACCAAACATGAAGGATTAAAGAAATCCTTTTATTAATATTACCTACAAGATACTTCCTTGTTTTTATTTTCGAAAATGAAGTCCCTTGTAATATTAAGCTTAATTTAGGTGCCTCTTCAAATGTATGAGTACATCTTACAATAGATATTGGCTCTACAAATAATATGTTTGGAAACATAGTGGTTTCTTATTCATTTATCATTTTCCTTGACATTATATTTAATTTTCTTTCTCATTAATGGAATATGCTCTAGTTACTCTTGTATCTTGATGAAATTATAAGGCATTTGAAGGTTTACTAGGATTTAAGCATAATCATTAAAGAAATAGTTGTGTAAAAAATTCTACACTAGCAATTGCGTAACAAGAAAGAAGAGAGAAATAAATTGCATTGAAAAAGACTGAGTAGGTAAAGATACTAGTTTGAATTAATCAGAAAATATTCTATATATTATTTCTTTATATGAAGACATATCTATAACGCTACTTGAGAGGGAAATAATGTGGACTAGGTTTGGATTTTATTGTGCATGCACATTAGAACATAGAAAAACACTTTCCCTGATTAGCTAGTACCTTGAAATCATAGTAGGAGACACTAAAATAGAGTGAGAGTTTAAAATAGGGTTGGCTAAATATAAGTGGACTAAAAAATAATCTATATTTGAAGTGTAAATACCCTCACTCAGCTCCTATCTTGGAAATAGCAATAAACATCCAAAAATAATACTGAAAGTCAAAGCATAATATTGGTATATGAGTGGATAATGTTGAGTTTTCATTAGTAATTACATATCTTATGCATGAGGTAATGGAAAATAATGGAGAGTGAATCGCAATGTTACTATCCAATTTATGCTTGGTCAGTACAACATGTTATCCTAGTTGTCACCTTTTCTAACAATTGATTTACAAAAAATAGAAAAAATGCTAAAAGTGGACTTACTAAAACTAGAAATATGTTAAAAATAGAAAGTTGTCATATTTTCCCTTAATGATATATGTAAGAGGGTTAAATTATTTTCTTACTGAGGTCATGATGAGGTCTTGTGTGAATGTGTCACAAGACCCCCTAGTAACGCGTAACAAGAGAATGTGCAGAATAAATTTGCAAGAAATTTTCAACCATGTTAGGTACTCATGAGGGAAGACCTAGTGAGAGGAAAATCAAACCTTCCAATACAATGTATACTATGTCTTTTTTGTAGTTTCTATAGAGAGACGTTGTTTCTTATCAAACTCATCATTCATATATCATTGATATAATCATATAATATCATGTAAGAATCCTTTTGTTGCTAGTTGAACCTTGTAATTCTTATAATAGTAGTGAAAGCTTGTGGAGAGTAAAAATAAATAAAAACTAGTTATTTTTGTCTTGGTAGTATCACCCACTATCTCACTAGCTTCCTATGAAGTATGATTTTCCCTCCATATGTTGTGATCTTAATCTACAATATTATATTTATGGTCTTCTAACTCATATCCTAAAATCTGACCAAAAAAATGATTTGAAGTGTTTTAGTCTAATACATTTGGATAAATTAGAACATAAATTTGTCAATATAAGAGTTTGTAAACTTATAAACACATTAGTATGATGAATTATGCATTAGGATTCCATATTGGTAAAAAATCTAGTTGTAGACCCTTCCGGTGACTCCCTCATGTTGATGAAGGAATTGAATCAATATGTTGATAGATACCTCAAAGTTTTACTTAACCATGAAATACTAGATTTGTCTCTCAAAAGAAATAATATTCTATGAAGAAAATTCATTTTGTTCATGAATACTACAACATCTAAACTATCATAGAAAACTAACAAGGATGTTCTTGGAATTATGGCCTAAGGTGTTGGCCTTGATGTCCACTTGTATTATGATGTCATCACACTATGTCAATCTGGATCTTTGGTGAACAACAATAGAGTTTGGAATAAACAACAGAGGTTCAAAATATTTTCCAATTTTTACATTTAAAATCATTTACAACTCAAGATATTTGTTTCTTAGATAAAATAAATCTTTATAGAAAATTTCAAATAAAACTAATATAATTTTCAATAATATCATCTAAAATATATATAATAAAAAAATATATTCAAATATTTTTAATTTACATGAAATTCTTTACATAATATATAAAAATAACAAATTAAAAACCATAAGTAATATAATTAGCTGATTTATTTACTCAAAAAGAATATTACACTTTTGACAACTCAAACAAAGAGCGTATAGTTCAAAGAATTGTGAGTGAATTTGTTCTTTATATATTTATTTTTTCTATGTATTTGTTTCATTATTTTTATTTGAATTTTATTTAAAGCAAGGGTAGTGGCTAAGCAGTGAGTCCCTCACATTGAGTCCAACAATTGCAAATCAATAACTAAATGCATCAAATCTCTGCAAAACAATAACTAAATGAGCTAGAAACTGAACCAGTTAAAACAATTACTCCTATGATATTTGAAGAAATGTATTGGCTCTGTCTCATCTGCTATGGGTGACACAGCCGAATGTTCTGCACCTCGGAAAAAAATTATTATCTTATAACTCTATAAAATTATTCAAGCGCTTTCAAGTCTCGTGACTCTATAAGGTTGTTCGAGCTCTTTCAAGTCTATACCCTCCACATAGTGGAAAGTTGTTAAAAAGACGGGGAATCTGAAAATAGAACACTTTCCAAGTGGGGAAATAGTGAATCAGCGAGTAATCCTTCACCGTGCATCCCATAGAAATTTCAAATATTTATACACTGAAGACCCACCATCATCGTCTAGGGCCTTGGATTGTATGCTTCAGAACATACCAAACCTCATCACTTGCATGACGCAGGGTAATCCAACACAATGAGGGAAATCTGCGAGATCTTCTGGAGATAACAAGTTGTATTGTTGTTTCATTGGAAGACTACTACTTCTTGGATCAGAAAGGGACTGAAATGGTTCTCTTAGCATCTCTTCCCGTAGGTGCAGCTCCTCTTCCAGCTCCTTTGGAATCTCCATTGAAAAAACCCATATTCCAAACCAGTCTTCCTTGCTTTGTAGAAAACTTCCAGAATACCGAGTATGTCCACCCTATGCTTGGAAGGGCAGCTTTCATCTGAAACCTTATTCTACTTTGCCATTCCCACTTGAAAAAGAATCCATTTCCTTTCCCACCCCCTTGCAAATTATAGCTATAGTTATTTCAGCTCTTTTGCCAAGGTAAGTGAGAGTAAGAAGCATTGAATGTAGCTCTATCTAGGGCTTTTAATTTTGATTTAATATCTTATCACACATACCTAGAATTGATTACAAGCTGAATTTACCAGATAGATTGGTAGAATTGGGTTTTGAGGATGACAAACCAGAGTGTTTTTATCATTTTAAAGCTCAAAGGAAAACACTTTTCTTCTTCGCAACTATTCCTGAGAAGAGTTAGAATGTTGCAAGAAGTGCTCTAGTGAAACCTGTGACTGTAAGCTTAAGCAAGGCTGGTTCAACAGACTCAGATGTTATACGGGATGTTTACTATGTCAAACAAGAGCCAGGATTGTTTAGAATGCTTATTTCAAACAATTTTGTATAAGTTTCAGATAGCCAAATGATGAATATTGTAAGCTAAATTTATCTGTGTTGAAAGTACCTCACCCTCAATAAGGCATATAAATTGGTATATTTGATTGTTGATGATGACATACAAGATGTTTTTGATCATTTCAACGATCAAAGGAAAACACTTCTCTCCTCTGCAACTATGGCTAAGAAGATTCATAATTTCGAAAGAAGTGCTATGGTGAAACGCGTGTACCAGAAGGCTCTGGGTCGTGGCGACACTCCATGGCACTCGATGAAATAGGAGAGTGATCTTGATAAAGTACTATCGAGTACAAAATAGAAGAGTGAACACTAACAGTTAATGTTAACCAAGTAACGCGAGCTTTACTTGGTCATGAAAAAAAAATCTAAGTTTTATGAGTTTTAAACCTACGTTTTCCAAACCATATGCCTATGCCAAATAAAATGTTCAAAGGTTTTATTATTTTTATTGATCAATAAAAAATGTTGTCAAAATTAAACCATATACCTAGGCCAAATAAAATGTTCAAAGTTTTATTTATTTTCATTGGTCAATAAAAAATATTGTCAAAATTTAATAGGATTACCCAAAAACTATATTATAATGTTTTTACAAAAACTTTAATTCGTGCAAAAGCTAATAAACAACACTCGACCAATTACTATAGTCCCTGCCTGCGTTAAAAAAAACACTACTAAACATATAACTAATAAACATATAACTCGATATATGTTTATATGCAATACCAAGTTAAGACAAACTCTCATAAAATGTATGCTCTCGGGACAAAAATCATTAACAAAAATTCTTTGCAGGTACATAACTTCATATGTCTCCTTGATTGTATCTTAAATTTCAAGCATTGTATGCCTTTATAATTAAAAACATCTTAGATCAATTTGGTTTTTTTTATTTGTTTTTGTCTATGATTAGTCCTCTTTTCTATTGAATTTTAATAAAATAAAATTATTAAAAGTTAAAGTAATTATTATTTTAAAAATAAAAATAAGGATAAATGTTGAAGTACAAAAACTAAAAAAATTAGGAAAAAAAATTATAATACTCAATACAATATAAAAATTTTAAATTTAATGGATGGTAAAAAAATATTAAATCAATAACGTAAACATGAATAACATAGACATAATAAGGTGTTAATTTTTTATTATTAAATTACTTTTTAAAATATTATACATGTATTTTAACATCAAAATATGGATATCAGTTTTTTATCATTTATTGTGTCAAGATGCACTCTCCAATCTAGTAGGAAAGAGTTGTTTTAATGTTATGTAATGTTATATAAAATTTTTGACTTGGTCAAATTATTAGCCATTTTCTAATTTCCTATTTAGACAACTTGTAATTTTTCACATAGTATTCTTCTTTAATATAACATATTTAAAGACATATAATTCCAATAACTTTTGTTTTTTACCAATTTTTTGTAGAAATTTGGTTGAGGCAGAATTATAGTATTATACTTGGAGCATCAACAGAGGAGTTATAAAATTTGTTATATGCAGCGATGCACTTGTATGAGATGGGCCTTTTTTCGTTTTGTTTTTTTGTGTCCCTAGCTTTTCACCATTTTAATGGCACAAGAAAAACCATACAATATACTTCGAATGCATTAAACGATTAAAATTAACTAAAGTCCTTAAAGGCTCGAAGAAGACGGGAATCCTTAAAAACCATTTCTTTCCATGTCCAAACTGTACATTTCAGTTTTATACCTCAAAACCCCATGAAGATGAAGCTTCAATTTACCATTCAACCTTAACCTCATCCACTCAATCCTTGAAATTTTGGATTTTCTTTCGCTTGAATTTTCAATGGTTAAGAGCATGAATTTTGACCATCAAAATCCACCTTGAGAAGGAGATAAAAGGAAAATTTTCTTGTGTTTCATTCTCATCTTGACACAATTAAAGAGATTGTAGCTAATGCTACTTTTGACTTTTCCTCTTGGCATTTTCATCATCAGTTTCTTTTCTTTATTTTCTAGGTGGAAGTGGGTAGTGTTAGGTGGCATTTCATAACTCACATTTCTTTATTTTTTTTATTATATAGATTTTTATTAAATTCCAACTCTTAATTTTTGGTAGTAATTTTTGCAAGGGTACTTACTATTATACATTATATATCAGTGATTTCGCATCAACAAGAATGTTTGTTTTATTCTTAAAACTATTAGATTAAAAAAGAAAAAATAATAACCAAGGTCATGGGACACGTATTCCAATCTGAATGTTGGGAAAAAACATCCTAGTGTGAGTCTTCATATGGTTTATTATGGAAATGGAAATTGGCAAAGGCAATGACTAAGGCTTTGGACAGGCAAAGTAGAATTTATTGGGGTTTATTTATGAAAATAATAGAAACTAGGAGAAAATGGAGGTGAAAGTTCACAAATTGTATGTAAGGAGGAAAATGAATTAAAATAATGAAAAATGAAGAAAGTAGACACCTCATTGATAAAAATGATTTTTAGGATCAGTTCATGTCTTTTGGTCAATGTAGTTTTGGAGCTCTCATTATTCTCTTTCTCTCTCTCTCATACACTTGGACACTTAGAGAGTTTCTTGGAGCACTTTTGGAGAGTGTGGCATAGTTGAAGATTTGGAGTAGGAAGGAAAGAAAGAGCAGGAAAGCGTAAGAGGACATCGTGATCACTGGCTACAACAAATTTTGTTTCCAGGTACCAAGTTGTATGTATGTTTTCCTCTCTATTTTTTGCGTGCATGGCATGTGCATGTGGCTCCTTGTTCATGATTTTTGATTGGCATGGGGAATTTCTAGGATCGACAGTAGATTTTCCTAGCCTTGACATTTCCTGGATAGCTATGGTGGTGTGGGTTCATTTTATTGCTTGTTTTTCTAGTTGTTTCTCATGTATTTTTGGTTGTGGGTTGAGTTATTAGTTCCTAGAATCCTTGGTTGGAAAAAAGCCCTCAAAGCCCTGTAACTACTTGGGTTGAGGTACTATTCCTGGAAGTCTTGGTTGGACAAAGTTTCTTGAATCCATTGGTGGGTTGAGTTAATAGTCCTAGAAGCCTTGGTTGGAAAAATGATTTGGAAGCTCGTTAGAAACTATCGTTTGAGTTACTAATCCTAAAAGCCCTGGTTGGAAGAAAATGTTTGCAGCCCTAGACATCTTGGGTGGAGACCAACCTAGTGATGGTTGTGATTTCCAACCATGAGGTGGAAATAGTAGTCATGGGTTGAGGTGGTTTGGCGTCTGGAAGCCCTAGTTTGGTGTTGATTAATGAGTTTTATGAGATCCCACACTCATGCAAATAAATTTAATAAGGAAAAAACAAGACCACGGTTGATGGGACATATATTCCAAGTTGAATGTTGGGCAACAAATCCTAGTGTGCGTTCATTTATGTTATTATGGCTAAAGGAAATTGGGACAATGAATAAGGAATTAAAGATGAAAAAATTATTTTTGGCACATTTATTTATGAAAATAATGGAAATTAGGAGAAAAGGGAGATGAAAGGTCAGAGGTTTCATGCAAGGAGGAAAATGAAGGAAAATAATGGAAAATGAAGAAAATAGAGGCCTCTTCTATAAAAATGTTTCTGAGGATCACTTGGTGCCTTTTGTTAGTTCTGTTTTTGGAGCTCTCTCATTATTCTCTCTCTCTCACTGTTGAATGCTTAAATGTTTCTTGGAGAAATTTGGAATTGTAGAAAGAAAGGAAAGGAAAGCAAGAAGAAGGAAGGAGCAAGCAAGGAAGAGCAGGATCAAGCAGATACAACAAGATTCTTTGCAGGTATTGATTTGCATTAGAGAAAATTTTAGCGTAAAAGTGCCCATGAATTTCTCATGTAATTTTGATGTCATAATATGTCAACCAATCAAAAATCCTTTAAATTTAAAAAGAGGTACATGTAAATATTTTGGAGTGAAAAGAAGAAAACATATATTTTTTAATTGGTTTACTCAAATTTCAATTTTACACACTTGTTGGATGCATAATTAAATTCCACGTCTAACAAGTATCCATTATGCATACTTTTGAGGAGACCCACATCGATAAAATTTTTAAGATACATTAAAAATGCATGTTTAACACGATTTTTTCATGTATCCTCAATTTTTATCCATGTGCATCTTCTCAAAAGTAAGCATAACGGGTACTCTTTGGATGTGGAATTTAATTCCACATCCAACTAATGTCTACACTTGAAATTTAAGTAAATATATAAGGAGATAATCCAAAAATACGATTAAAAAAAGTATTTTTATTCTTTTACTTGAAAAATTCATAACTGTTATTTTATTATTTTAACTATTATTTTATTAATTTTCATTAGGATACCACTTTTAGGATGAAATTTCCTCTAATGCATGTGTGATATCCTTGCTAGATCTAGCATGCATGGTATTGCATGTGGTTCTTTTCAGTCTTGGCATGGGTTTTCTCCAGGTGTGAATGTGTTTTCAGCCTACCCTTGTCATTTCTAGAAAACCTTGATGAGATGAGTTTTCATACTTCAATTGAGCTAGATTTCCATATTGGATTCAAAGTCAAGTGAGGTGGGTCTCTGAATTGATATAACACATGGCCTGGTAACCCCTAAACGACACTATGGGTTGCAGTAAAGATAGATAGTCTGTTGCCTCGATGGGCCTAGGAATTTTTTCCTGTGAATGACAGGATATGTGGTAAAACCTAGAGGTGGCTTGCCTCAGTTTAGGGCCTAGTTATCCGGGATGCATTGCGGTAAAGCCTTAGAGGTGGGTTATCTCCGTTTTGGCCTAGTAGTCTCGGAATGGGATGTACAATTAATCCTGGAGAGTATGTCTTGGTTTAGGGCCTAGTGATCCTTGATTCAGACTGTGGATTATGTTAAATCCTTAGAGAACAAGAGACATGAAAATTCCTCACAGTGTAGGTAGAGAACTTTGGTAGCATTCGTGCTTCTTTGGTTCCTTTTGGTTTGTTAGGAGTGTTACACCAATTTTTGGTCATCTAACCTGTTACTATTAGATATACTAAAGTTCACCATCTAAGACCAATTTTACCATAGTAAAATTGCTTTCACTATGAAAAATAACTTAATAACCCATAATTTATTAAGTTGTTTATGGTCTAAACAAGAAACCCCATGAGGAATAATTAAATAAATCATTATTTATCTTACTATTTTCTACGAATAATTATTTAAATCACTATTTAATAAGATTCCTAGTCATATATTTAACCCAAAACGGGAAAATTAATTAAATAAATCATTATTTATCTTACTATTTTCTACGAATAATTATTTAAATCACTATTTAATAAGATTCCTTTTTAAATTTGACTAAATCATTTATAAATAATTGAATAAATCATTATTTATTTAGTTATTACTTAACCACATTATTAAAATAATAAATAAATAATTTATTTATTTATTATTTCTAAATAAAGAGATTTGACCAAATTTAAATTCCTTTCCCCTCCAACGAAAATAATAAAATAGTCCGTAAAGTTGGATCTATATTTCGTTAATAATATTTTAATTATGCACCAATATCTAGATTAACTCAATATTTTGTTATAAATAGAAGGGATTTTTCCATTCATTCAATTCCTTCTATTGCCTAAAGATCACTCTTGAATATACTTTTGGTCTAACTTTGATCCTCCCATCATTGTCATATTTTTCTACTTTTCTTGTGAGCTCCCTTTGAGTTCCATTTTTGTCTAGGTTTTCTGCACCCTTAAGAGAGAGAGAGAGATCTTAGATTGGAAGCGTTGAGAAAATACAAGAACCCATCCCATTGAGGGGGTCTGGTAACATCTTTCTATGTTTCCTTCCCAGGTGTCATAATACAAAAAATTCTTTAAAAATTCTTGTCTTGTTCATTGGATGTATGGAGAAACTCTTGCTTATTTATTACTATTTAATTTCTTTAACTGCATAGATCTAGATTTTTGTAACATTTATTCTGATCACTAACTACAGAACTAATGAAAGTGACAGCAGTCTTTGATGTTAGAGCTATTTGTTATGCACGTCTAAAGTGAGATTTTTTTCATATGATTTTGATTAGAATTCACAATAGCAACTTGCAACTCAACAAGAGTTTATAGTTACGACCATTGTCATTTTTCAGATCCCTGCATGACCAGCTACTTCAACCGCTAGGGTTTTTCTTCAGCTTCTTATTTTTCATTTATTGATGTTTTTTTAACCTTTAAAATCCTAAAACAGTAAAATTTTTAACCACATTGTGTTTATGGGCCCCTATGCATGATTTGATGTAAGAAGCGTCGCGAGAGATGACACTTTTCCTAAAACACTGCTCCAGAGATATGGCAGAGGTATCGTCACACTTTTGGGCCAAAAGCGACGACCTCAACTCTCGTATAACGGATAACAACGTGAAAGCTGTGACCTTAGTGGAAAATGAGTGGAGCAGCATTTTCCTTAATTTTGTGGGATTTTAATGATTTTCTTGGATTTATGCAGGGTCCTGCTTGGGGTTATTTGACCTACCTCTTCACATGCTGTTGGACCTTTAATTGCTTAGTGTTACTCTTTGAAGTAGGAACCAAGACCCTTAGGGCTTTATTACACTTCCACCTTTTTAGGAGGAGTTTAGTTGAAGCAGTTCCTCTGAGATTTTTTCCTTTGAGATTTCGGTGTTTTTCAGCCATTTTTCAGATTTGAAACGGTACTTTGGGATCCATTTTATATCATTTATTTATCCATCCAAAACACTGTTTTAGAATTTTTTTGTCACTCCTTTAGGTTCCCTCATGTTCCTTGTTTTGTGACCTTTCACCACCCTATTCTACCAGCGTTTTCCCTATGGTATTTTTTTTTTCTTCCCCTCTTTCCATGATTTGACCTTTGATCCCCATCTCTCCCAAGCTTAGATCCATTGACCATTTTTGTGTGTTTTGACTATATTTTGCCCACCCATTTTTGCCCACCCTTAGACTAGTTCTTGGAAGCCCTCACTCCTTAGGTTTAAATTGATGCATCTTTATTTGTTTATTTTACGTAGCATTCAATTTCATTTATTGTCATTTAAGTTTTATTTTCGATTATACAACTTATATTTTTTTCTTTTTGCTGCTACACTTTTTGAGCTTAAAATTAAAATTAACACACTTATCACACACACATACACCTAAAGAAAAGAGCATCTAGTTTACACCACTAGACCAAGAATAAAACATTGTAATCAATTAATCTACACCTTCGTGCCCTTGTTTACCTCTCTTCCTTATTGGGTTAAGTGTCTTTACCATTCATTGTACCCCTAAGGCATTTATCTTGGATACTTTGAGGTGATTTCCCTCGGTTTTCACATTAGAAGACTTACCCCAACCGTGGTTAAGTTCATCTGCAAGTCCCATTGGTCCATTGTGTTTCCCTTCTAGTTCTATCCCCGGCTCTCCTCCACCTTTCACCTTCATCATGTCTGGTTCAGGACCTGACGCTGGTGGTGGCCCCGACCCTAATGCTAGAAAATCGACTAGTGGTGCCACAACAAGAACTCTTCTGACTGCTCCCTTGCTTCCTTATATGGTAGGCCTAAGCCTTCCCGATTTTAGCCAGTTGATTAATGACCACATACACCATGACCCCGGTTGGCTTGCTAAGACAACCAAACTTCCTTTAGACATTCCCAACTTTGAAGGAAATGCTAGAGAGGATCCTACCAACCATGTTCGTTCTTTCCACATGTTGTGTTCTTCTAACTCCATCACCGATGACTCTGACCATCTTCGGTTATTCTAACATACGCTTACTAGAGAAGCTTCCAAGTGGTATGTTGACCAGGCCTTCTCCTCCCATACTACTTTTACGACCCTTGCCAAGGTTTTTCTATCTTACTTCCAGCTTCCCCTTCGCTATGACACCGGCACCGAAAGCTTGACCTCTTTCCATCAAAATTTTGCTACCTGCCTATCTGACCATATTCAAGAATGGTGTAGAAGGAGGTGCCTATGTCGAGCCCCTATTTTCAAAGACCGTGTCTACATGGACTAGTTTCTCACATCCCTCTTGCCGGCTATTGGTGAATATGTTGCATCCCGCTTTCCTTAGACCAAGTAAGCTGCCCTCTAGATTGCATTAAAATATGACTTGAAATAGCTGTAACCTAGTTATGTTTATACCCTCTTACCTGATCTCCCTAGACCCGGTGGTGCTAACGCACCGGGGGCATCCCATGCCCCTAACTCTATCGTTGGATCCCTTTCACGTCCGTACACTCATCCTCCCATGGGTTATAGTTTCCCTCGGGGAAGGGCCAACTCCTCCAACACCTTTCCCCCTCCCGATAGCATGTATCCAGGATACAACATGCCTCCTTTTGCCCAACCTGTTTACCCCAATGTTTCCCAACCTCTTTATTATCCGTATCCACAGCTTGGTGCTCCCGATCCTCCAACACAAGCACCTCAGCCTCCCTTTCCTTCTCAAAATCCACAATAGAAACCACCCCCCAGGAGTAGGTGTATGCACAACAGAGTGTGACTAATCCTCCCACTTCTAGAAAGAAGAGGAAAGGCAATAAAAAACAACTCGCTCTAGTTAATCTCAGAAACAATCCCCAAGGGAATACATCTAACACTGTAACCCAAGAACAAGGTGCTCAGCCCAAGAAGGACAGGCCCATTCGCATGAATAAGCCTTGTTCTTATTCCGGTGTCTATGGTCACTATACCCATGATTGTTCTCTTTTACCTCATATGCGTCAAATGTGGGAAGCTCAAGCAACATCGTGAGAACAACAAGCCTCCCCTTTGGTTCCTCCTAATGTTGTCCCTACCCAACCGGATTTGTTCACCAATCCTTCCCCCCAACAAGGATATGTGGCTGCCCAACCCCCTGAAAGTGAGGAGGCCACTCAACCTCCTCCATCTAGTACCTCTAATTACTAGATCTTCATGATGAACTCTGACCAACCCAACACCGCTGACCTCAACCTTCAGACTCAGTCTCATCAACACAACAAGCGCCCCGCTACGTCTGCCACCGAGCCCCCATCTTCAGGTCCCACAGAGCCTCTTTCGATAACCAACGGTCCTTTACATATCCCTTGGCTTAAGGGAAAGGTTCATACCAAGATCCCCAAGAGACAATTATGCTAAAACGTTGCTTCTGGTAAAGCCGCCCACTCCTATAGTATAGTAGACGACTTGGCGTAATCCCCTGCTGCCATGTGAACGCTGGAAGTCCTCTAGTCGTGCCCTTCACAACGAAAATCTCTACTAACTACTATTTTTCATTGTGTTTGTATTCATCTATGGAATTATGGAGGTCTTATCCTACATAATAAGAAAAGTACATAATCATACCATACTTGAACTTTTCTAGAGCCCTATAAAGCAAGAAAGTTCTCTTTATGGATATGAGATTCATACGTTCCCACAACACTATACCACAAGAAGATTCTTTTCATAGCTCTTATAGTGTTTTGATAAAATCACTACCTCCAATGAATGCCTCAAATGCCTCAAGGTCTGAAAATGTATTATTTTCTAATAAGATTTAAAAAATTATAATTTCTATGCTCAAACATAGGTATAGTATGCTTGATATATAATCTAAAATGAAACACTCAATCATCATTTAAATACACAAAACAAATCCTCTAACATTAATGTCACATAAAAATTTAATTATGACCTTATGTCTAAGCTTTAGATTGTCACTTTTAATATTTTGAAATTCTTTAGAAAAATATAAATATAACTAAACATTAATGATTTTTATTTACAACGTTTATTTAAGATACAACTATATACTTTTTTACACTGTATATTTAATTTATTCTTATGAATTGAAATAAAAATATTTGTACAACTTTTCATTACAACTGATTGAATGAAAATACATACCTCCACTTCAAATAAAAAATACCCCATCAATAAGTGCATATACTCTTCAGAATTTTTTTAAAATATACCCACATTAAATATCTCGTATATCCTTTGATTGTTTGAGTATTTGGTGCTCGTTCTCCTTTTGTTGCACCCTTGCACGCATCGTCCCATTTATTTTACGAGTGTTTGCAGCCGAGAGATCGAGGGATTGAGCTTCGGAGAATATTCCTACCTGGCCTCGCAATAGTGATTTCACACAAAAGGATTCCAATCAGTTGTTATTGTTTAGTGGCCCCTCTGGTCAAATGTCAAGTGCCAAGAACAGTTGTTTTATTATTTCCTGTCCTTCGGTCAAATGTCAAGTATAGGTGAAAACAGCAGACGGGACATGTGTTGCAGAGTTTAGGTTGGACCTATGCTGCAGAGAATCGTGCCCCGATATGGATATTTGTCAATTTCGCTAACCAACTTTTGGTTTATTTTTGGGTCCACTGAAAGAGAATATGTTTCAACGAATCAAGGACAGAACGGCACCTCAGATGAGCATACGTCTACTTCTTAACGTTGGTATAGATTTCTTTGAAACGTTCGGTCTATTAAGCAGAAGGATCTTTAATAAAACACAAGTTAATGGATCTTAAAAATTCAGGTGATGGGACATATGTTTCAGAGGTTGAATTGAACATATCTTGCCAAAAGTCGTGGCCTCATTTGTCCCAATTCAGCTACCGCCAGCTCCAAGAAGATCGAATCAAATTTCGTTACAGCCTTCAAGTATGCAATGCTTATTCACGAGTGAATCGATCTTTTCCCCTGGTTTATTTGCGTTGAAGATAAGGTACTCCGCGGACCACTGGTTCAATGAAAGTTCGTGGATCGTTCGAATGCCGAGAGGAGGTAACTAATCTTTTCATAACAAATGACTTACTCAAGGTGTATATTGTCTTTTTTTCTTATTTTTCATACATATGTCCTACCACCATTGCAAAATAAAAATAAGATACGTTCCAAATGGATTTGCAGCTCTTTCAAGTTATATGGTGATATGATATCATTTCCAAGATATTATCTTCAATGATTAAAATACAATCATAAAAGCATTTTAAATATTAGAATTGAATCGTAAAAATAAATGCGAAATGTGTAATGTTTTATTGAATATATATATATATATATATATATATATATATATATATTCAATAAAACATTACATTCCTTATTTATTTTTTTGATTCAATTTTAATATTTAAAATGTTTTTATGATTGTATTTTAATGATTGAAGATAATATCTTGAAATGAGAGAGAACTTCTTAATGAGTTAAGTTTTAAATAAGAGGACCTAAACCTGAAATACAAAAAAGGAAATTTCATTAATGAAAAACCTTAATCATAATTACTATTCTAAAAGGTAATTTATGTTAAATTAGATGGAGACTATAACTGCATTATTGTTATTTTAAAGGACCATTCAGCTTCCCATTACAATCCTAGGAGAAGGAAGTTCCAACAAATAGATAATAGTGAATATGGATTAATCAATAGATTTCGATTTCATATAATATTAAGCATAGTATGTACATGATATGTTGATAAGTGTAGAAGACTCTTTAATTTTTAGTTGTTTTTTTGTAGATCAAACAAAAAATGTGCTTATGTATGATAGATTCTTAAAATAATAATAAGTATTTCACAATCATTATTGTCTAGATCACTCATTACATGCCTAGAAAAAATGTAACATGTCACTTGGTGAATGATGGTGTAATTTAACTTAATTTACATCGAGATGTTGCAAAACAA